>VMDO01000528.1:0-290229 GCA_007922755.1 Pedetes capensis | reverse complement strand
TATGAGAGAGCTGACTCAAAATTACAAGAAGGAAAAATCCTACTCAAAGGTCAGATCACATTAAAAGGGGGGGAGGGAAGATAAGAATGAGGTCAATATAAATGGACTAGAAATCACATGTAATTGTTCTAACAAGATAGAAACAAAGACCACTACAGGAAAAGTTTCTATCTTAAACAGAAATGGAACCCAAGGACATGTAGAAAAATACTATATAGTAAAAGATAGAGAAGACTTGGATGGGAAACTTAGATGGGAAGGGGGGAAGGGGGAAAACATAGAGGAGGGTAAGGGGTAACCTATATGAATAACGCTTATCAAATTGCATATATGAAAATTGTCACAACGAAAAGCATGTCAAAATGAATCACATTATGATGTACATTAAAAATTTCTAAAAAAAAAAAAAAAGCCCTATAAGGGTTGTTATGAGTCGGACATGACTTGACAGCACCTAACAACAACATGGATATTAGCCACTGTTTGTCTTTTGCTGTTGTCTTGCTTGTATCCTTAAACCTCTTTTCTTTTAGGTTTATTTACTTTGGAGCCTCATTTTCCTTATGTATGGATCTGGTCAGCTAGAAGCCTATGTTTCTAACTTATTCAGTTTTGTTTCTTTGCTGGACATACTTTCTATAATTTTAATGTTCTTTCCTTGCCCATTTAAAATCATCATATTAGGGCTTGGCATGTTTGTTTAATTTCACGGACTTACTTAAAATTCATGATCATAATTAACCTCATGTGTAGCCCTCTTGAGGCAGCTCAGTGCTCTTTCTAATGCTTGTCTATGGCTTTCTGGGGCCCAATCATCATTAGCATTGGTACCAGTGGAGAATGGAGGAGAAGAATCTCCCTTGTGACTCCCAAGTCTCTGCAAGAGGAGACAAAGCTCCCTCTCTGTCCTTGAAAGAGGAGGTCTGGGTCTGGGGGTATAATCTGACATCTGAAACTTCATTCTGGTTATCTTCTGATTCTGTTACTAGTGTAACACGACTTCTTTGTTGTGGTATGTGGGACTTCATTAGTACAAATAAGGATTTAGTTTATTTCTTAGTTTAACATAAGATAAGGGGGCATTTCCCTCTTCTGGGTCAGGAGACAGGTTTTATGAGCTTGTAAGGTTGAAAATGTACCTGAGAACAAATGTCCATGACATCCAGACCTGCTTAATATTAGAACTTCCTTGCCAGAAGCATCATGCCATGTTGTTGTTGTTATTAGGTGCCGTTGAGTCGGTATCCGACTGATAGCGACCTTCTGTTCAACAGGGGAAACACTATTGTCAGTGCTTCTCTGCTGTGCATAGGGTTTTCAATGGCAGACTGATTTTTGGGAAGGGGTTTCCAGGTCCTTCTCCCAAGCCTACAGCTTCTGGTGTTCCCAGGTGGTCTCCCATCCAGTTACTAACTAGGCCCGACCCTGCTTAGCTTCCAAGATCTGATGAGATCAGATGCCATAGGGCTATGGCTGCAGGCAAATGTGTAGCCCAAGCTGGCCTCGAACTCGTGATCCTCTCACCTCAGCCTCCTTGTTCACCGACGTGTGCTACCATGACTGGCCATCAGGCCATACAGTGACTCATTCTTTAGGGTCCTTGCTCATTCTCCATGCTCACACCACCTGATATTCTTATGGGGGATTTCTGCTTGAATATAGGCATCATGGGGACTTCCTGGCTTGCATTTCTGGTGTAAGTAGATGAGGACACTACTTTATCCCTATAATTCTCATGCTAAAAGGACAAGAAGGCACCTAGCTTATTTTCCTTGTCCCCAGAGGCCTGTCATCCAAGAGCCAGTCTCTTGGCAGTCCTGATTTTGGTTTAGTTGCTGGTAAAAAATGTTGTGGAAGGTATTGGACAAGGACCACACAGGAATAGAAAGAAGGATCCCCCTAAAGAGATGATAATCATGGACTCCATGAATCTCTTTCAAGCACTTTGCCTTTGCTATAAGGCTTGATAGACACAGTAGTCCCATGAAATAGGTTTTACATTATTGTTGTAGTTAGGTGCCGTCAGGTGGGTGTTGGACTCATAGTGACCCTACATACAACAGATGAATCACTATTGTTAGTGCTTCTCTACTATTCATAAGGTTTTCAATGGCTAATTGTTTTTGGGGTGTGGATTGCTGGGTCCTTCTCCCAAGCCTATAGCTCCTAGTGTTCCCAGGCCTGACCCTGCTTAGGTTCTGAGATCTGACAAGATCAGATGCCACAGTGGCATCTATGGCTGCAGGTGGGTTTTACATTGTTGTTGTTGTTAGGTGCTATCAAGTCGTGTGCCACTTATAGCGACCCTCATAGGGTTTTCAATGGCAGATTGTTTCGGGATTGCCTTGGGAGTGGGTTGCCACATCCTCCTCCCATTTTTGTGGTGCTGGGAATCAAACTCGGGATCTCAGAGATTGCAGAGCAGTGCTCTACCAACTGAGCTAAATCCCAGCCCCGGGTTTTACATAGCATCTATATATCTTGAAAGATGCAATGCCTTAATTAAGCATCCACAAGTAAGTAGAAGCTCTGTCCAGCCTCCATATTGCCCATGCTCTGTGTCTGAGTCAGGCAATGCTGACAGTCCCTTTGCTTTGGAGAGAACACAGCACACCTTCTCACACTGTGCTCAATGGTCCTAGAGGAGCCTGCTATGCCTCCTCCAACCAAAGTCAGGGTCAAAGCAACATCAGAGTAGAGATGGAGCCTCCAAAGACACAGCTGCTAAAGAAGCCCATGAAACTCACTATGGGGCTGGTGAGAGGAACTGCAGAATAGATTGGACTTGCCCCCAGTGAAGAGGCTTCAACGAAAGTGGAAGAGAGCCTGTCAGTGTCAGCCAGCGGAGTGTGGCATCAGCAATATGATGCTGAAATAAAAAGTGGCCAAGCAAGGGCATGCCTTGCAGCCACAGAAAGGGTGGATACTTAAGGCAGGCTCCCTTGTGCTCAGCACTTAATAGTCTGGCTGAATCTAAGTGCATTCTTGATCTACATGATTGGAGAAGAGCAAGAAGAAACATCAAGCCTTCTACACATTCCAGGATTTATAGAAATAGTCTGTGGGGGCATTTCACAGCAGCTTTGGTCACTTATTCTGAAGATCTTGGTGCTCATCTTTAGGGGATAAATGAAACGAGAGAGAAGCTTATAGTTTTGTCTAGAAGGGGCTAGGATTTATAGACGAAGTTCTGTGAGATAGAGGAAATTGAGATAAGTGCCCTCAGCCTCTTTAGGCTGAGTCCATTGACTTTCTAGCAATATTTGTAAACTCTAAAGGGAGAGGAGGGGCTGGGATTTAGCTCAGTTGGTAGAGCGCCACTCTGCAGTCTCTGAGGTCCCGGGTTTGATTCCCAGCACCACAAAAATGAGAGAAGGACATGGCAATCCACTCCCAAAGCAATCCCGAGAAACAATCAGCCATTGAAAACCCTATAAGGGTCGCTATGAGTCAGACACAACTCATTGGCACACAACAACAATAAAGGGAGAGGAAGAGATTTAGTAATGGAAGATTTAAAATTTTGTTTTCTTTGAGACAGGGTCTCACTATACAGCCTAGGCTGCCTTTGACCTTGAGATCCTCCTGCCTCAGCCTCCTGAGTGCCAGGATTATAGCCATGCTCCAACATGCCCCACTAAGACTAAAAGTTGTACTCTAGGCCAGACATAGGCTAACTCTGTGATCTGAGTAGTCATCTCTTCCTTTGGTTCCAACATTCTAGAGAGAATAATAACACCTGCTTTATCAACCTTATGAACATGTTGGGAATCAATCAATAGAAAATATGTAAATACACTGTAAACTATAAAGTATTTCATAAGATATGCTTAATATCACACAGTTACCCAGCATTCTTATTCTATAAAATGTACAAATGTTTACATCTTTCGGTATATGACATATTCTAAGGTGAGTGGTAATAGCAGGTTTTAGCGTTTTATTCATAGTGCTCTCTGTCCCAGTCTGTTTGCTGTTAAAATTGAAGAGTAAAGTGAACATAAAAAAGTATATATCAATTTCCAAATGAAGCTTTCTTAATGTCTAAGGTAACATGATGAATGCCAGAATATTGAAATTAAATATAGATACATCAGTGTGTTTAAGAAATAAAAGCTACTGCCCAGTTTAAGAATGGTCTCTCATTATAGTAATATCTAATCATTAAAATGCATAATTATAGTCTATTATGAAGTATTCTGTAAGAATATTGATATTCCAACTTGGACAAGGAACTTTAAATATTGCATGTGCTATGACTACAGAAATCAGCCAGGAATGAAGGTTTATTTTTCTTTGAGTAGGTAAATATAAGAAGATAGATGGTACATTAGGAAGTAAAGAGAAAGGCTTCTCCAAGCAGATTTGCATATTGATTATTTAAATCACTGCTTAATTTAGTGCCTGCTAATAAACTGTGCCTTGGAAATGTTTCCCGAACATTTATTGGCTGCAGTAATTCTACCTACAGTGTATGTGGATCACATCCTCATTAAATATTGATGTGCTCATGAAATGTTAATAGAATGTTAATGTGAAATACAAGGGAATGTACTCACTGGGAGCCAGGGGCTGGGATCTGGCTGGAAACTACCTGTCTCTTGTCTTTCCTTTATGTCCTGTCTTGCTATTTTCTTCAGTTTGTTTCCCATCATCAGGAGATTCAGATTTGCTCTCTGATCTGGCTGTCTCAGAAACAGAATTGCTAAAAGAGAAGTAAGATTCACTGATCAACAGAAAACTGATTGCCTTCTCCTCTTGGTTTCCCAAAGTGGAATTCATGCTTATAATCAGGAAGTGTACTCATAGAAAGGAAGAGGTGATTCAGGCACAGGGTCTAATGAGACTCTATGACAGACTGTGGAAGGGGGACCAGGCTTTCAAGGACTTGGATTTAGCTGGAGTTTCCATTCAGCTTTCTCAGAGAGAAAGCAACCAACCCATAACACATCTTACCTAAAGACATTGTAAGGAAGCATCTTTATCATAAATGCCAAGGACAGTGAAAGCTATATTCATGATGATATTCAGTGCATAATTATTCATGTGTGTCTATGTTGTAAATGGTTGAAAAATCCCACAAAATGGGATAGTTCATCACTTCTTTGGACAATCCTAAAGGTTGTAAAAACATCATGTAAAGAGGAGATGGATTTTGCACACTATTTGTGTCCTGAGAATGGCTAAGTAAGAATGTAATTTTGGAAGGAAAATCCCCAAATGGAAACAGCGGGATGTGAGTGTGTGTGTGTGTGTGGGGGGGTGTGTGGGTGTGTGCACATGCATGCTATTGTTATGTTTGTGCAGAAAATAATGGGAGCCCATTTTTATTAATATCTTGCTGCTTTGGTTTTAAACAACTCACCCTCTTCTGAGCTGCCCTCATCACTCCACTCTTTGCAATTACCCTGTCTGCATCAATAAATCAGCACTTGTACTTGCTTTTCTTTCACCCCCTTTCTCTCTCCTTTCTTCCTTCCTCCTTTCACATTGTCTTCCTTTTATCTCTCTCCTAAGTACCTTCCCTTCCTTGTCCTCTCTTTTCCCTGTCATTGGGCTCCTTGGCCTACTCTGCTCCAGCCTGCCCCCTTGCAGGTGCTGCATGGCTGGGCCTGGGCCCTCCAAGCTGTGGATCAGGCAGCAAGCTGGGCTCCCTGAGACCTACCCAACTTGTCTCAAGGCGCGGTGACCTTGATCCCTCTACCTGGAGTGTTGTCTTTCTTAAAGACCCAGCAAGCTCTCTCTCATCCTTTGATTCTGAACAGTCAGCAAACCGTCCTTGATCTCTCCCAAACCTTCTATGTGACTCTTTATCATCTCAGCTAATTTTTTACATCATTTATGATGAATTATAGCTATTCACTTTATTTTCATCTGTCTCTTTTATTTACAGTGGATTTTCAGTGAGATCATGGCCCTTCCCCACCTTGTTCCTCATTTAATGAGGCACAACTGTCATAATGGTAGATCATTGTTGTTGTTAGGTGCCATTGAGTTGGGTCTGACTCATAACAACCCTATGTACAACAGAAGAAAACAGCCCCCCCCACCAACACTGTGCCATGCCAGGCACTATGTCAGTGCTCCTCAGCTATTCATAGGGTTTTCAATGGCTGATTGTTTTGGGAGTGGGCTGTCAGGTCCTTCTCTCATTTTTTGCAGTGTTGGGGATCCAACCCATTCTCAGAGCCCATGTGGCAAGCACTCTACCAACTGAGCTAATAGGTACCCAATTAATATTGT
This sequence comes from Pedetes capensis, assembly GCA_007922755.1. Classification (NCBI taxonomy): domain Eukaryota; kingdom Metazoa; phylum Chordata; class Mammalia; order Rodentia; family Pedetidae; genus Pedetes; species Pedetes capensis. The sequence continues at coordinate 283,986 of VMDO01000528.1, read as the reverse complement.
TGAATAAGTGAATAAAACACCATTCCTGCAATTGAAGAGTTCATAGTCCATTGGGGTGTATTATTCTGTTTTGTGCTTCTATAATGAAATACATGAGGCTAGATAACTTTATAAATTGAAAAAAGGTTTATTTTGGGCCACAATTCTGGAAGTGCAAGGTCAAGGGCCTGCTTCTCATGATGGCTTTCTTGGTGGCAGAGACCCAAGGTGGTGCAGGACATTACACGGCAAGAGATAAGGACCTCACGGGTATACTCTTCTGGTCTCTTTCTTGCTCCCTCTTCTTATAAAACCACCAGGATTCAATAAAGGGGCCCTACCATGATGACCTGATCTAATCCTAATCACCTCCCAAAGGCCTTGCCTCTGAACACCATAGTCAGATTACATTTCTACCGTCTTAATACTTCACTGTGGAGTTGAAATCCCAACACATGGATCCTTGGAAGACAGTCCCATATTAAAGGGGAAACAGAACAATACGTCACTGCCCAGCACCATTGTAGATATTACGGGGAGACAACTGTCCAAAGAGATGCAGCTGCTGAGAAGGTCCCAGGCAGCTCTTCCTAGGCAAAAGCTCCAACTCCAGCTTCAGATGTGAGCAAGCTGATTCTTAATGAAACAGCCAACCTCCTTGGGTTATTTTTCCTTTTGTTGATGCCTGAATTTCAGTTTAGTTACTTTAGAGTTTTGTTGTGTTCTGCTTCTGTTTAATCATGTGTGAATGGTTCCCTGAGTTTTAAGTGATGAGAACATCTTGAACTAGCTGAAGGAAAGAAGATAATTTCTCAGATCAACAGAAGAATTTTAGAGAAAGGGCCAAGAGGACAAACCACGAGGACAGGAGAGTGGCTGTGCTGTAGGAACAAGTAGAGCCAGAGTCCCACATGCTCCTGGGGTTCAGGGCCTATCATCTCTTTTTCCCTTTGCATTTGGCTTCATTTTATTTTTTTGCAGGCTCACATGCAGGTGGTTCCTGAGCTTGTTCCCTGGGTGCCCTCAGCATGGCCCTTTAGTAGTAGTTTCCTCAGGAAAGGACTCTGATAGGTCCAGTCTGTGTTACAGGTTCCCCCAGGCATGGCCCATTGAGATCTTGGAAGACTGTGGAAGCTTCCCCAGGAAATGCCCAACTGATATGGGGGAGCTGAAGTCACAGAAAGAGTTACTGTTCCCAAGAAATGGAGCAGTCGGCTGAGGAGACAAGAGAGTCATTTTGTTACTTGAGTACAAAGTGTTTCCTGTTCTGAGAAACTCTCCACAGGTACCTCTGTGTCAGGGGAAACCAACAAGCCAAATATCATCCTACAGATTGGGGAGAGAGTGGTAGATGGGGAAAGTCTGAGAATTGTGGTTGCCATGTACTCTGTGTATGTACTATTTCGTCCTGCCCCCAAGAGTCTTTGAGGGCCTGGAGTGAATATCATTTCTCTGATAGGAGGGGAGACCTCCCTAAAAATGAAATTTATTTACTAAAAATCATGTATTTAATTTTGTACGTTCAAAAATGAATCACCTACATAGTACTCTCTGTTTGATGCAATACACCTGTCGAGATGGGGTTTGAACTCGTTGATTTTGATGCCCTTTAGTGCTTCTGTTTCACCTCCTCCATGTCCTCCATATTGGCAAAACATTTCTCTTTGAGAACTTTTTTTCATCTGGGGAAGCAAAAACAAGTCTCTCAGGGCAAGATGGGCTGAATAGGGAGGGTAGGGCACAAGGGGCCTGCTGTGAGTGGTCAAAAACTACTGACCACTCAGTGTGGTACGGGCAGGTGCATTGTCATAGTTGAAGAACCAATCAAGATGTTTCTTCTGTGAATCACGAGGGAGCCTTCTCAAGATATCCAGATGGTAAAAACTTTGGTTGACCATTTGGCCCAGAAGAACAAATTCTGGGTGCACCTTCCGTCTCACATAGAAGAAACATAATCATTGTTTTCATGTTTGTTTCCTTTTTTGTTGTTGTTGTTTTTGTGAGTCCTCCCTTGTATTCTTGATATTTTCAGTCACTGATTCCTTCTCTGACCTATTCCCTTTTCCACTGCAGATTGTGCTTGAGAACAGTAGCCGAGAAGATAAGCACGAATGTCCCTTTGGCCGCAGTAGTATAGAATTGACCAAGATGCTGTGTGAGATCTTGAAAGTAGGCGAGCTGCGTAAGTACACTTGTTTCCCATGGGGGTGAGCAGATGCAAGCTGCTGAGGTTGAGCCCCCACCTACAAAAGTGTTTTCCAAAGGGCTTCAACTTCAAATGGTCATCACTGTAGATCAGTTATTCTCTGGCTCGGGTTTCAAGGGTATGTGTTTCTGCCCATCTGCTCTGGATAAAAGCATTATTAAAGTCTACAGGAATGGAGAAATCTGCAGGTATTGTGGCTGAGTTTCAAATATTATGAAAACAAGTTTATATTACAACAGCCTTGCTGCTGGTTAAGTAAAAGATCTGTGGATTTCTTTTTTTAAATTCCAACTTATAACCTACCAGTAGATCATTTTCTTTTCTTTCTTTCAAAATGATTTTCTCTCTAAAGAAAAATTGAATACCTTAATGAAATTCTTTGGCTTCCAGTGTTTCTGTTGTTGGGAATACTTGCTCTGAGAGAGAAGGAATTACTGAAGAAAATGGGTAGCTGAAAATGAAAAATTGGTCAGACATATGCTTTTGGCTCTTTTTCTTACTTATATTACAAAATTTATGAGAGGACATCCAGAGAAAGAGGCCATGGTAATGTTCTTGCTTTGTTTTCATTGTCATAACTTGGTTTTATCTTATGAAGGTAGATCTTATTTGACCTGCCCATTCTAGCTGGCAATGCTGAGTGTCCTTAACACAGCTGATTTCCATTCCCTCCAACACCTAGGAGTGAGTGGTATTATCAGTCTTCCTTCTTAAGCTTAATAATGTGAATGGCAGAGAAGACTCTCTATATCAGGAGATGGTATTCTGAAAAGCATAAATACACAGTCACCTGCTCAAAAGTTTAAAATAGTCCTCTGGAATGATAAATGGGAAGGAACTCCATGATTAAATTGGAAAAGGGGCTCTGTTTTATTTACATTGTAGCTGAGGGAAGGTGCTGCAAAGAAAAACTGGAAATTTAGTACTTGGTAAAGAACATATTAAGAGTCCAATCAAGCAGGAGACCTTATAATCCTCCAGAGAAGGGGGGTCAGGAAAAGCTGCTGACCTTGACGTGGAATTGCCAGGGAAGGTCATTACTTTTCAGCCCTGATCAGGGCATTTTGCATTAGGACAGTAGCAACTTAACCTGGGAATTTCTTTGTTAATCCGCTCTCATTTACTGCTCACCAAATGTTGAGATTTCACTTCACATGGATCCCTCCCACTCCCTAATTAGACTAACTCATGAAGATTTCAGTCTGCAGTATCGCTTATTGTTTATTCAGCATAAGCATGTTGTCTTAAACAAATCCTACTGAACATCTCTAGCAGATAACTGAGTATGTTGTGTTTATCTCAGTTTCATGGGGGAAATTGTTGGAAATCACTTGCTAGGAAGTATTTCAAGGCCAACTGAATTTTTAAGGAACTGAGCTGAGAGTACTGCACTGTATTACCCTTTTTTGCCCCAACTAGTTCTACTCTCTGAGCAGCACACTTTGGCCATTTGCTTTCACCTTGAGGACAGCAGGAGGTATACTCCTTTGTGCTGTGGCATGCCATACCCACATTTTGCTCCTCTCCTTTGGATATTTGTTTTGTCAGAGACATGGTGTAGGATGCAGAATGCCAATAATAAAGAGGAGCTGGGTTCTATCTCTGCCACTTGGGACCATTACATCCTTGGATAATTACTCACCAACTTTCCCACATTTTTTGCAGGGTAGAAGAACATATAGAAATGAATTGGTAGCATTGTCGGTGATGATTTGAGTAGCTGGCTTTATTTAATGGCTGAAATTACAGAGGTAGCAGTGAGAGGACACCTTTCAGGACAGATAATATTCACTGTACAATGACTAGCTTGGAAAACATGACCAAATTCTGGAGTGGGATTGGGCAGGGTAAATGTAGACATGACTTTGGCTGGCCTTCAGGGTAGTGGTCCCCAAGATGGCCAAAGGGGAGCAGAGGAGGCAGGACCCTGATTCCTCACCTTGTGTTTGCATGGCTGATGTGGGTGCAGGATAGAGGACAGAATGTGACCTCTGGCACTGCAGAGCAGCCTTTGCAGCCTTTTGAGGACTTGGCAGTCAACCCACGAAGCAACATGTAACCCTGCTTCTATAGTCTGAAATAGCAGGGTGAAGATGAAGGCAGATATCTCACAGATCCCTGGTGGTGAGGCAGGTGTGCTTGGTGCACTGTAGACTCCGCCACCTCCCACAACTAATGCAGCAGCTGCTCAAGTGGTCTTTGCAGTGAGGCTGGGCTCGGAGGGCTGGGGTTTGCCATTGACAGGGCAAGTTCCCGTCATGTAAGATAACAGACATGTTTATCCATTTGTTCAGTAAAAATCTACTGAACACTTACAATGAGCCTGGGGCTATGATGGACATTGCAGCCCTTCACTGCAGGTATAGCTGAGCCATATACAGCCCCTGTCTCCCAGAAACTTCTAGAAGCTCCTTAGACTTCAGAAAATAGAAGAATGAGGTAGGACCAGTATTTTTTCCTGTGAGTTGAAATTTGTTGTACTTTTAAATAAATGTCCTTTTATCTGTTCTCAGTTTTCTCAATGTTTGATATTTTCATGTTTAACTTTCCAGTTTGACCTCTTACTCACCATCATCCATAATGGCAAAGGCCATTCTGGACATTTTTCAAGGTTCACAAAAAAAACTTTCACATTTCCGAAGTCTGTATGCCCAAATGAGTTGTTTTTTCACTCATAAAATATTAAGGGATTGCTACATTTTGATTGAATACTAGACATCAAATGATAAAACACCCCATGGTAAGAGGAAAATTGCTTTTTTAATGGATTGCCTTTTTTCCAATTGCCATATTAAATAAGTTACTAATATGAAAAACGAATCTGAATGCACCCTTATGTTGAAGGAGATATCTATTTTTCTTCTAAGGCAAATTAGTTTCACACACAAATCCATCTTCTTTTGGTTTGTATGCATCTCTTTTTCTCATTCCTAAGTTAATGTTTCTGTGCCTTCTCGGGTTTGTGTTAATAATTGACCTTGAAAACCATGGTCAGTTTAGTTCTATAAGCAAATGCTGAGACCAAAGTAATACCCAATTAAAAATCTAACTGGAAGAAAAAAGTATGTTTATGAAAGTACAAATACTCGATTTTCTAGAAATCATTTCACTTTTAATTTAAATTTTGAGTCTCTTGAGAAAACCCACTTCTAAAATACCAATTATATTTTAGCATCGAATGCAAACATATTAATGTTTAATTAAATTACTTATACCAAATACTTATAAACAGTTTTCTGATGTTCCAAAAACAACAACAAAAAAGCACTATTCTTCTTTCCAATTATTGATGTGACAAAAAGAAAATGTCATCCTTAATAGGGCGGTCTAAAACAATGTCTACTCATATTCTCAGAGCACTTTATCAAGATTACTTAATTGAAGTCTGTAAGAACCCCAGGAGCTCGTCAGGATCAATACCATGTATGTTTATTAATGAAGAGGAGACTTGCACTGATTGCATATTAAATAGAGTCATTGTTCTCAAACTGGTGTTCAGGATCCCAGAGGAAGAACAGTGTAGGAAAAGGTTAAAAAGTAGAGGGGTGGTTTTTAGGCATCTAAATGGCCCGTTTTTGAGTCACAGCCCAGCCCCTTTTTCAGCACCTTGGACATATTTCTCTTTTGTTCTGAGATTCTGGTTCCTTATCTATAAAATAATACCTGCTGCACATATGGGAGGCTTAACTGAGATGCTGGATGTTGTCTTAGGTGGAACAAAGGAAGTATTTTTGTTGTTTGCTTCTTTGAAAATAGTAGAATCTCTTTCCATTAGAAAACTGCAGGCTAAGTGAGGTAGTGATGGACTCTGACCTCAGTGACAGCTGGAATCAGGACCTGGAATGATGTCCCTTCTTTCTTCACTTTGTACATGTTGGCTGAAATTTAGTATATTCAGCCCCCTCTATCCATGGGTTCTGAATCCACAGATTCAAACATACATGGATTGAAAATATTGGGAAAATAAATTCCATCTATGCTCTACATATACAGACATTTTTTTCTTGTCATTTTCTAAGTAAAACAGGAACAACTATTTACATAGCTTTTACATTGTATTAGGCATTACATTTAATTTAGAGATAATTTAAAGCATATGGGCATATATGCATAGGTTATACACAAATGCTATGTTAATTTATATAAAGGACTTGAGCATCCTTGGATTTTGATATTCTCTAGGGGTTCTGGAACTTATCCCCCATGAATACCAAGAGATGCCTATATTATTTTCAACCTCCTTTCTCCATGAGGCTCTTTTCAGAGGTAGATATATGTTCCCCTCCATTTCAACTTTAAAAATAGTTATACTTACAGGCCTAGATCTGGTCCCATGCCCCATAGTCTGGGTTGTATAATTGGTAGCCCCAGTTAGAAGAACAAGTTTGAAACCTAAGGAGGAGCAAGTCTTCTAAAAAGGAAATACTTTTGTTTGTGTTGAGTTGGTGCAGCTGTAGAGAGGCAAGGAGTGATGCACTTGTAGAATAAGGGAGGCACAGCAAAGACAAATACATGGATGCTCATTTGCAGAAGTGAAGTCCTCAAGAAGACACCAGCTCGTAACAGAGGGGAAAAACATGATAGCTGTTGTTTTTGTTATGGTAACAAAACCATATGGGTTTTGTCCCAAAAGAAATAATAAATTGTGTACAAATGTCAGAAAAACTTGATTTCTGATACAAGTAGATTAATTACTTATCTTTTGAATATGTAGCCCCTTATCCCATGCCCTTCAATCTCTGTCTATCTGTCTTTCCCTCACCCTTTCTCTTTTTCATTTGGTAACTATAAGGCTCCGTCTCTATATAGGGCTCCCTCTCTATAAGCTGCAATCCTACCACTCACTGTGACATAGATGTAGAACACATTCTCCATTTTCAAGCAGCCTGCGTGATAACTGGAGTCCTTCACATAAATTCTGATAAAACCCTTTGCCATATATATCATTACATTGATGTTATGTTAATGTTTCTAGAGGGCAATGTTTGGTTCTTTCTATTCATGAAGAGCTGAGCAGGACTGGGGACAGTAGAGTCTTGAAAGGTGTGATAGAGAAGAATTGATATTTGTGTATGGGGAATCAGAAAAATGAAGAGAACAATAATCAGGATGGCATGGCTATGTGGATGATGAAAGCAGCTATTAAAAATGGCAGACAACTGGAAATTGTGGGTGGAAAGATGTGGAGGCTCAGAGAATTCTGGTTTTATTTAATTAAAGCAGAGGGTTTGAAGAAGCAAGCAAGGGAAGGAGATGCTGGCCACAGAAGCAAGTGTCAGGTTGTAAGTATTTGCCATGCAAAGGAACCTTTATCTTACAGGCTATGGAAACCAGTAGAAGGATTTTTAATAAGAAGAAGGAATGTTCCAGGCATAGACATAAAACTAAAGAATTGGATTATGTTTTCTTGGTGTGACAAGAATTTCTAAACATTATAATATATGGAGCAGATACAGGGACAAACTGACCTCAAAATAAGCCCCAGTTTTGATAATGCAGCAGTTAGGATGATTCAGATTCAGGTAATGGAAATCTTAGCTTATTGCTTAAGTCTAGGCTTTATTAGGTCCTAGGACTGATTAACCTAAGCATATCGTGATGTCTTCCAGGACCTAAGTTCTTTCCATTTCTGTTCTGCTGGTAGCAAAATGGTCCAGAGGAACAACTGACTGACTCTTCCCTTGGGGGTCTTTTGTTATTGTTGTTGTTGTTGTTGGGTGCCATCGACTTGGTGTCCCACTAATAGCAACCCTATGTACAACAGAGGAAACACTACTCTTGTACTTCTCTGCTATCCATGGGGTTTTCAATGGCTGATTGTTTTTTGGGGGAGTGGGTTGTTGGGTCGTTCTCCCAAGCCTACAGCACCTGGCATTCCCAGAAGGTTAGGCATCTTTTAGGTAGGTGGAAATGCTTCCAGAAGTCATTCCGTAAACTTTCTCTCATGTCACGTTGGCTCACACTATGGCTTGCACCTATGTCTAAACCAGATGTTCATATGAGAAGTGAGACTCTCCGGGGCTAGACCAGTCATTACCTATTACTTAGAGTGGAGATGAAATCAGGTTCCCTTTAGTTTGTGACTGCAGGAAGCTAGCTAGAGCTAATGAAAATTGAAGTTGTGTTAAGATAGGAAATAACTACTTGGAACCCTTAATTCTGTTCCTATACTTTAAAAAGTCTTCTGCATTCTTCCTACTGAAGCAGAAAACTATAAAAAATTGAAGTCAGATTACAGCCCTCTGTCATTTTGTCTTTCCTGGGAACAGGAGAAATGTATTTTTTTTTTTTTATGTAGCAATATCAAAGGTTGCAGAAAAGTGGAAATTGAGGTTTGGTTATAATACATTTCCTTTTTCATCACTAAAATGCTAGGAATCCACTGCATTACTTTCCTTTTAGCAAATGTGTATTTCTACTTTCTCAATTATGCTTTGGTATGTGAGTTATTCTTAGGTGTATATTGAAGGGCAGAGTGGACACATGTTTGTGATTGAAGCCTGTATAATTCCTTAAAACAATTTTGCCATCTTTACCTCTTTTACTATTTATAATTAGATTAAAATTTAATAAATATTTCTGTTTTAAGGAAGTGATAAAGAATCCTCCATCACACCAGGAAATGCTCATCACTTCCTCACTTTGTCTTTCCATGGCAATATTTATTATAACACACCAGTGGGGCTGAGAGGAGCACCTTGTTCAATTTATCACCCAGACACTTCTGCTTTAGCAAGTAAAAATAACACAGATGAGCAAGCTGAAGGACTCCTTGGTGTGCAGCAGCAATTAGAATAGACACTTAACTCTGGAACGTTGGTGGTTTTGTACATTGAGAAATACCATCCATCACTTTCATTCTTAGAACATTCTGGCTAAAGAAAGCTCAAGAAAATTAGTTTCCAACAATTAAACCTCTTAATTAATTAAACCTCTTTTTGTCCTAACTCTAGCTAGTACTTTTGCTACTTAGAAAGCTAAAGATGCCCAGATCTTGATTCTACCTGGAATTTTTATACCATCCTTCTATTTTCATGTTCTATTTCACCTTTTAAAGTAGAAAAAAATATATTATCCGGCCTGAATTTGGCTTTAGGATGTTATTGTCACTTTTGCCCCAAACTAAAGTTTGTCATAGAAGGGAGTATGAAAGTGATTCTGAGATGGTTTACTGTAATCAAAAAACTGATAGCAAGGTTTATAATAGTATTACAAGGCAGGAAAACGTCATGTGAGAGTCCCGCATTCAGAGTAGGAAGCGCTGAGTGGAACAGGTGCTGTGCGTGCTTCTCTCAAGACAGTTAACTTTGTCTTGTTGTTTAGTTTCCTGTCTATAACACAGGGACATCACCATCATCAGCAGAAGTATTCTCACTTGACAATCAGGCAGGGAAATATAAGTTAAAAGTGCTTGTTTTTAACAGAAAATGCTCCATTCATGCAATAAATAAATGTCAGATCATTCTGTCAACTATGCCAATTGTGAGTCGTAGCTAGGCTCCTCAGGCGAGGGAGGGACACTGGAGAAACCAAAACATGCTCAAGGAGCCAAAGGTAGGTGTGATATGCTTTATTTCAGGGCATTTCTCTCTGTTCCCTCTGGGGGGCCACTGCTCATGGTCATTGCCCTCCACATGCCCCCTTGTGTCTCTAATCCCCCTAGTCCTCTCCAAGCCCTGTTCTGTCCACTCATTCAGTTCTCTCTGTTCACTCTATCCTTTCCATGCCCGGTGCTGGTGGACGGGCTTCTTAAGACTTTTATACAATAGTGGCTAATTGCCAAGACCATTGCCCAATCATATCACAGTTACATGGGATTACATCATAGTAATATTGTGGGCATGCACCAGTCTGTGTCACTTTATCTCAGTCTTTACATTCCAAGACTGGTCACCCTGACCTGGTCTAACAATAACCTTCACCCGAATACACACAGACTTAGACAGTCTGCGTGTGTCCCACAGCACAGCCAACTCTTTCTGTGAAGTTAAGAGGCTGTCTCACAAATCTGAAGTTCTGCAGTAGTTTGTTCATGTTTAAGAAGACTACTATGAAATTGCGATAAAATGTTTATCATCATAGGAAGTGATTACTTAGAAAAATTAAACTTGGCAGGTTAAAAGGAAACTATATCAAGAGCATCTCAGTTGTAAATGAATGAAAATAATATCTTTACCCTAGACATTTTTAGGGCTGGGATTTAGCTCAGTTGGTAGAGCGCTGTGCTGCAGTCTCTGAGATCTCGAGTTCAATTCCAAGCACCGCAAAAATGGGAGAAGGGCCTGGCAATCCACTCCCAAGGCAATCCCGAAATAGCCACTGAAAACCCTATGAGGGTCGCTATGAGTCAGATACCGGCTTGACGGCACCTAACAACAACAACAAGAAGACATTTTTAGGACTTAATTCCTTTTATGCTATTGGTGAAAAGATGCATTAGCTGGAACCATCCTTGTTGCCTCTTAGAGCAATTAGGTTACAGATTGAGAATGAAGCCTGTTGGGTTTGCCCAGACCCATAACAAAGAGAGACACAGGCCTCTGGGGAGAGCACAGCCTCCCATCTTCTCCTCCTGCCTTAGGGAAACACTTCTTCAGGTTCATCACAGCATTGGATGTGGGTGGCTGTTCTGACTTCTCCCTTCACCATGTGGGTGGAGGGCATCACAGCCTTCTCAAAACACCTGTACCATTTTATCTTTGTTTCTTATTATACTTTCTACTGCTTATTAATATTTATTCTTTTCCCCCTGTAATTCCTAGCCCCATTTCCTTAAAAGTTGAGGTGGTTAACAGGAAATTATTGAATATGATTTTAAAAATAATAAATGGTGAACATATGGAGAAATAAAAAATAAAATGAAAAAATAGATGATGAGTGTTTGAAAAGTGTGTGTTATGAAAGCCTTTGTATTTTCCTGAAGTGGATAATGAATTTGGCTCAAAAAGTAACTTATCCCAGGGAAGTAAGGGGAGCTCCATAATAAGAAACAGATCAGTGTACCTTCTCATATGAATAAGCTTAATGTGAAATCCCAAATGCTAACTTCAATTAATACTAAATTAATATCTGATGGCACTTAATATAATTTGTGAAAGATAATGGAATAGGATCACATTCTTATCATCATTTTATAAAAGGAGAGTCTACTTTAAAGCAAAAAGGCAGCACTATACTTGAAATAGTGACATTAAAAGAGCTTTCTCAGCTAGGCACTGTGGCACATGTCTGTAATCCCAGCCACTAAAGGCTGAGACAGGACAGCAAGTTTGAGGCCAGAAACAGCCTGTGTAACTTAGCAAGACTCTTACCAAAATGAAAAATAAAGAAGGGGCTGTGAGTGCAGCTCAGTGGTAGAGTACTTGTCTAGCAGGCATGAAGCTCTGGGTTTAACGCCCCAATTACTGCAAAAAACAAAAAACAAACAACAACAACAAAAAACCTTCCTCATTAAAAACTAGATCTAAAGTAGGATGCTAATATCTACATATTATCTCACCTTAGTCAGGAAGACACAAACAACAGAGATAGAATTCATTGAAACATGTTTTAAATTATAGACACTAAGGCTTTCTATTTAGAAATCTCTGAAGAAGAAAAGGAAAAGCTGTTAGAAGTCATGTAATTTAGAACAATAGAGACTGGATAAACAAAACTTAGTAATTTTTCCATATGTCATTAGTAATTCACTATAAAATGGGAAAAAAGATTATTTTAATAGTGACAATGAAAATGTAAACTGCTTTGGAATAATCTCAATGGAAAACATCTTGTACCTAGGTAAGAAAGCTACAAGACTTCACCAAAACATACAGAAGTGTCACATAAATAAATAAATAAATAAATAAATCAGTAAAATGCTTTATTCTTAGAAGGAAAATATTAATATTATGAAAAAGTTGGAAGTTGCTCCCAGTTAGTACTGTGGCTCACATCTCATCCCAAAATACCAATGAGAACTAGAGTGGAAACTTCAAAGAATAATTCTACAGTTCATTTGAAAGAATAAGGAGGTGAGAATTGGTAATGAAGAATTGATAAAGAATAGCAATGAAAAAAGAAGAAGAAAAATGCATTCCATTTTTTAAACTTTTTAAAAAAGAAACTCTGAAGAACTCATTCTTAAGTTAGTCTGTGTTATTATAACAGAATGTCTGAGATGGGGGAATTTGTAAAGAAGAGATGCGTTTCTTACAGTTCTGTAGTGTGAGAAGTTCAAGCCTGTGGGGCTCACATCAGGCAAGTGACTTCTTGCTGAGTTATTCTATAGCAGGTCATGGAAGGGCAAGAAAGCATGGTGTGTGCAGACAGAGGGGGAAAGGGCTGAGCCCATCCTCTTACCAGGAACCCACTCACACGATAATTATCTGCCTCCTGCTGCAGTGGCATTAGTCCATTCATAAGCCCTCATGACCTACTCACCTCTTAAAGGTCCTACCTTGCCTGTTGCATTGAGAATTTAGTTTCCAACATATTCAAACCATTCCATGGACCTTTCACTGAGATTCCCTTACTGTAGTGTTAACATTTGACACATGTCCTTTGTCATTTTGCGCTCTCTCTCTCTCTCTCTCTCTCTCTCTCTCTCTCTCCATGCACACAACTACAAACACACACACACACACACACACACACACACACACACACACGTGGTAGTGAAAAATATGTTTCTATGGCTAGGAAAAAAGTTTTCAAAAATATAATTTGAAGAAAAAGTCAAAATAAAAAGTATATAAAATTGGTTTTAGCTCTGGCTGTTTGTCTCTTTGAGACAGCTAGTGGTCCCAGGAGCCCTGCCTAGCAAGGGTCCCCCTGGAAGGAGGCCATGGAGGAGGAATGGGTTTGCTATTAGTGGAGGCATCCTCTCCCTGTGGAAGCCTAGGCTCAGAACCTCAGCACTAATTTAGATCTGAGAGAGGCTCACACTTGCCTATGCCCTCTGAAGCAGAGTAAGGGTATTGCTCACAGGGTGCTTTCTTGGTTAAAACTTCCATCCACCTTTCCTTCCTGTCTTTAGCACTACTATGTGTCTGACTTCCTAAATGTTCCTCATGATATCCATGAGAAACTACGGACTGAGGACAAGTAGTTTCTTATAGAAGAAACAATGTCATAAAATAGATGAAAAACATAAAAGTAAAAGTAACAGGACTCCAGGCCACAAAGGAAGCTGTTTGCATGGATGGCATCATCATGCCTCATCTATAAAATCAAAACAGAACTAAAGTTCCTAGTTTCCCTCCAAAACTGTAAAGGCACAAACCATTTTCCTCTCATACCAGAGATTCAAGTCATTTCAAAATGCAGGCACAGACACATGGCTTTTGTTTTCCTTTCTATTCTTTTCTTTTTTTTCTTTGTTTTATTTTTCAGAGCAGTAATCCCCATGACCAGCATTTATTGTACTGTTGCGGTGGACCTGTCCATGAGCTCCAAAGCCTAGTAAGTTGTTGTAGAGACTGAATATTAATATGGAAGGAAGGCAGCATGAAATTGGAGGGAAAGTATAAGCAGAAGGCTAGATAGTTTGAATAGATGGCAAAATAGAGTAAGATTGCAAAAAGAGAATAATATAGCAGAAATCAGGATCTCAAACTGTGTTTAAATGGTGATAAATGTGAATCTGTAAAGTTTTAAAAACCAAAATATACATGAGTGACCAAAACATGGAAAAGAGCAGAGAAGTGAAAGGCAGCAGGCCCTGGGCAAAGGCCCTGACACTTTCCTTGGACATCCTGGCTTCTGGAAGTACACTTTTTCTGTACAGAGTCCCCAGGGATTGGGGAAGCAGCAGCAGAGAGAAAGCTCTAGAATTGCCTTTGATTTCTCTGTCTGAGCCTGTGGATTATGGAGGTAGAGGTTTTCTTCATGGTGGGAGTAAATTAGGAGATGGATGCCAATTAGTTCTCCAGCTCTGGGCACTGGTGCTTCAGTTAAAACTCATTTGCTGATTTACAGACAAGTAGAAAGAATTTGTTTTTAAAAATTGCCATTATGGGATGCTTCTAATAGACAACTCCCCAAGGACAACAGTAAATATACATTACCACTGTTGACCCTTCAAACATCTCATTGACAAGCAAGGAACCAGAGAATCAGATGTTAAGAAGACTAAGGTCAAGCAGACATTATTGTTTTTGTTAGGTGCCCTCCAGTTGGGTCTGACTCATAGTGACCCTATGTGCAACAGAACGAAACACTCCCTGATTCTGTGCCAGACACATGATTTTTTTATGGTTAAGCCCATTGTTTAAGTCACTGTCAATCCATCTAGTGGAGGGTTTTCCTTTTTTTCGTTGACCTGCCACTGACCCAAACATGACATCCTTCTCCAGGGATTGATCCCTCCTGATAACATGTCCAAAATAAATAAGACACAGTATAGCCATCCTTGCTTTGGAGGAGCACTCTGGTTGAACTACTTCTAGGACAGATCTGTTTGTTCCTTTTATAGTCCATAGTATATTGAATTTTCATCTCCAGCACCATAATTTAGAAGCATCAGTTCTTCTCCTGTCTCCCTTACTTGCTGTCCAGCTTTCACAACCATATGATGTGACTGAAAACACCATGGTATGAGTCAGGCGCACCTTTGTCTTCAATGTGACATCTTTACTTTTCAGCACCTTAAAGAGATCTTTTGCAAGAGCTTTTCTGAATACAATGTCTTTTGATTTCTTGACTGCTGCTTCCGTTGGTGTTGATTGTTGTTGTTGTTGTTGTTGTTGTTGTTGTTAGGTGCCATCAAGTCATGTCTAACTCATAGTGACCTTCCTAGGGTTTTCAATGGCTGATTGTTTTGGGATTGCCTTGGGAGTGGATTGCCATGTCCTTCTCCCGTTTTTGTTGTGCTGGGAATTGAACTTGGGACCTCAGAGACTACAGAGCAGTACTCTACCAACTGAACTAAATCCCAGCCCAGTGTTGATTGTAGAACCAAGTAAAAAAAAAAATCTTGGACAACTTCAGTTTTTTCTCCCCTGATCATGAAATTGCATACTGACCCAGTTGTAAGGATTCTTGTTTTGCTGATGTTGAGACACAATCCATACTGAAGCTGTGTTCTTTGATCTTCATCACTAAATGTTTCAAATCTTCTTCACTTTCAGCAAGCAGAATTGTGTCATCTGCATAATGAAGGTTAATGAGTCTTCCTCCAATCATGATGCCATGTTCTTCCTCATAAAATCCAGCTTCTTGGATTATTTACTCAGAATAGAGATTGAAGAAGTACCCTGATGAACATTTTTCTTGACTTTAAACCAGGCGGTGTTTCCTTGTTCTGTTTCAATGACTGCCTCTGGTCCATGTACAGATCCATCATGAGTACAACTATGTGCTCTAGTACTCCCATTCTTTGCAATGTTGTGGGTAATTTATTGTGATCCATACAGTCAAATGCTTTTGCGTAGTCGATAAAACATAGAGAGACATCTTTCTAGTATTCTCTACTTTCAGCTAATATATATCTGATATCCACAGTGATGTCCCTGGTTCCATGCCCTCTTCTGAATCTGCATTTATTTTCCAGTGTTTCCCTGTCTATGTACTGCTATAGTGGTTTTTGAATGATTTTTAGCAAAATTTTACTTGCATATGATATTAATGATATTGTTGGATAATTTGCATATTTGGTTGGATCCCCTCTCTTTGGAATAGGCACAAATATGGATCTGTTCCAGTCAGTTGGCCAGGTAACTGTTCTCCAAATCTCTTGACATAAATAAGTGAGAACCTCCAGTGCTGCACCTGTTTATTCAAACATCTCTCTTGGTATTCAGTCAATTCCTGGAGCCTTGTGTTTCACCAATTCCTCCAAGGCAGCTTCTACTTTGTTCTTCAGTACCATTGGTTCATGATCGTACACAACCTCTGGAAACAGTTCTTCATCCACAAATTCTTTTTTGTATAATGACTCTGTGTATTCCTTTCATCTTCTTTTGATGTTTCCTGCATCATTTAATATTTTCCTTGTAGAAACCTTCACTATTACCACTGGAGGTTTGAATTTTTTCTCCAATCCCTTAAGTTTGAGAAAAACAGAGCATGTTGTTCCCCTCTGGTTTTCTGTCTCCAGCTCTTTGCACATGTCATTATAATTGATTTTGTCTTCTTAACCTCCCTTTTGAAATTTGTTTAGCTCTTTAACTTTATCATGTCTTTCTTTTACTTTAGCTGGTGGATGTTTAAGGGCAAGTTTCAGAGTCTTTTGACATGTAATTTAGTCTTTTTTTCTTCTTTTTAAAAAACCTTTTACTTTCCTCACGAATGATGTATTTGGTGTCATGCCACAATTCATCTGGTCTCAATCATGAGTGTCTAAGCATCAAATCTCTTCTTGATGTGGCCTCTGAACTCATGTTGGATATATCAAGGTTGTATCTTGGCTCTTTTATACTTGTTCTAATTTTCTTCAGTTTCAGTTTGAACCTGCATATGAGCAGTTGATGGTAGGATCCACAATCAACACCTGGTTGTGTTCTCACTTTTGATATTGTGGTTTTCCATCTTCTCTTTCCACAAATGTAGTCAATTTAGTTTCTGTGTGTTCCATCTGGTGACTTCCATATGTATAGTTGTCGTTTATGTTGGTGAAAAATGTATTTGCACTGAAAAGGTCATTGGTCTGACAAAATTCTACAATGCAGTCTTCACCATCATTTCTGTCACCATGTCCATATTTTCCAACTCCTGAGCCGTCTTCTTTGTTTCTAACTTTTGCATTTCAGTCACCAGTAATTATCAGTACATCTTGATTGCATGTTTCATCTATTTTAGATTGCAGAAGCTGGTAAAAATTTTCCCTATGTTCATTTGTGGCTTTAGCGATAGGTGCATAAATTTGAATAACAATCATATTAACTGGCCTTCCTTATAGTCATGTGGGTATTATTCTATCACTGACAGCATTACACTTCAGGACAGATCTTGAGATGTCTTTTTTGATGATGAACGAAACCCCATTGCTCTTTAATCTGTCATTCCCAGCACAGTAGACCATATGATTTTCTGATTGAGAATGGCCTACGCCACTCCATTTTAGATCAGTGATGCCTAGAATATCGATGTTGATGAGCTCCATTTTCCTTTTGATGATTTCTAATTTTCCTAGATTCACAGTACATACTTTCTACCTTCCAATCCAATTATTAATGAATGTTTACAGTTGTTCTTTTTCATTTTGAGTCATGCCACATCAGCAAATGGAGGCCCCTGGGGCTTTCTCCATTGCTGCCATTAAGGTAGATTCTACTTTGAGGAGTCAACTCTTCCTCAGTCATCTTTTGAGTGCCTTCCAACCTGGGGGGTTCATTTTCTGGCACTATATCTAATAATTTTTCTCTGTTATTCACAGGGTTTTCAATGGCTATTTTTTTAAGAGTAGGTTAGCTGTGTCGTCCTCCCTAGTCTGTCTAATTACAGAAGCTCAACTGAAACCTCTCCACCATGGGTAACCCTGGTGGTATCTGTTGCTTAGCTTTCAGCATCACAGCAACATGCAAGTCCCCACATTACAACAAACTGACAGACATTTGGGGGGGGTGCTTTTAACTAGCGTACAATGTTATCAACCACTATTTTCATTTTTTTTTGAAATGTCCTGTTTTCCTTGTTGTTGTTGTTAGATGCCATCAAGTCGGTATCCAACTCATAGTGACCCTACATACAACAGGTGAAACACTATTGTTAGTACTTCTCTAATGTTCATAGGGTTTACAATGGCTAATAGTTTTGGGGGAGTAGGTTACCAGGTACTTCTCTCAAGCCTCCAGCACCTGGTGTTCCCAGGAGGTCTTCCATCTAAGTACTAACCGGGCCCGACCTTGCTTAGCTTCTGAGATCTGACGGATCGCATGCCACAGTGGTACAGGCTACAGGGTATTTCACACATTCACTACATTTAATAAGTTTTCTTGCATGAGTTGAATAGCTTTCTATTTGCATCAGGGAAATATTTCCGAAATAATTCTTCTGGCCTCCCTAATTTTGTTTTTATAAACTTTGCACTTTACCATGGAAACTCTCAATGAGCATCTTGTCTTTCTCAAACACAGGTGAAAATGAGTTATACAAAAGAGCTCCCAGTCATCCCCCTCCTCATCAGGGTACATTAGTGGAGAAGGGCCACTGAGTTTAAATTTGAATAGGAAAATATCAACACTACAATGTGTTCCCCAAAGAAGAAGAAATGATCTATTTTCAATCTTGTATTTCAGAACACATAGCTATGTGACTTCCCAATTTATTATATCCCCAACTGCTGCTCCACAGCTCTCAGCTTGCTTCTCCCCACCCCAGGGAAATGGGTCTGACTTAAACCAGCCCAGAGCTTAGTCTTTGTTTATGGCAGGACCTCAGGGAGGGCTTAGGTCAGTAAATAGTACTTCTGCAAAGAGCACAGCTGGCACAACCATCCACCAGGACTAGAGGAAGGGGATGTTTTCCCAGGCTAGCTGCTGTAAGCTAGGAAGCCAAGCTGTGTGGTTCAGCCACTTGTAGGTCAGCACAGCCATCTGTCTGGCCCTATGGAGGGCACTTGCTCCCCACCCTTTAGAGAGCCCTTCTGACCAACTTGGAGGAGCAGAACAGAATTCCATACCCCAGCAAGCCATGAAGCCTAACGTGGCTTCCCTTAATTTGGCTTTCCAAGGTTTTTGGCCATAAGAACAGATTGCAGCTATGGCCTAAGCATCTTTAGAAGTGTGAATCATATTTTTCCCCTCAAAGAAGCTATTTTGAGCTTTATAATTGCACATTCCCATGTTGTTTTTCATAGAGTGAGTAAGGAGGATGACTTGCATTTTTGAACATGGAAATCTGCTTGTTTTCTTGCTCTTTTGTCTTATATAACCCAGCCTGGTGATTCCTGACCTTGGCTATGCATCAGATCCACTCAGGGGAGATTCTGTGTAATACAAATTCCTACAGAGGAATTCAGAAATTAGCATGTTAAATAAGCACTGCAACTAATTCCTACTCAGCCCTACTGGCGCCTCCTGAGTTTGGACCTACCTTCCCATGGAGATTTGGTTCATGGTAAATGAGTCTTTCTGTGGAATAGTAAGAGCTCTAGACTGGGCACTTGAAACTCTGGATTCAATTTCTGGCTCCAGGACTGACCAGCTCTATATGAGCTTCACTGTGGTTGATCCTAATGACTTCTCATATGGCCACCAGCTCCCAAACCTATGGAATGGGTACTCCTTTTTATTTAACTAATACAGTGATTCTAGCCACCTAATTAGTTATACTAGAACTTTGCCATTGTCTGTTCTTTTATGGAGTGTGTGTGTGTGTGTGTGTGTGTGTGTGTGTGTGTGTGTGTGTGTGTGTTGCTGGAGATCAAACCTCGGGTCTTGTGCATGAAAGGCAAGCACCCTACCACTGAGCTACACCCCAGCACTGCTATTGTCTGTTTTTTTGTTTGTTTTCAGTACTAGGCAAATGCTTTGTCACTGAGCTACACTCCCAGACTCTTTTTCTTTTGGTTATTTTTCTGAGACAAGGATTCACCAAATTGCAGTGGCTACCCCTGGCCTTGATCTTGCCATCCTCCTGCCTCCACCTCCTGAGTCACGGGAATTACAGTGTGCATCATAGTTCCTGGTTCAATCAGTTCTTGAGTGGCTTGTTACTAGGTTGACTAGTGGATTCTATACAAGAGAATTAAGGAAGTACTTGTGCACCTTCCTAAGACAGGTACTAGGTATTAAGCAATCTGATTTAAGTATAGACTAAAGGATTTGCTTTCTCCCATGTATAACTGACTGTTCTCACCTTTTGCACAGAGAATTCAGTAAGATGTGCTTCCTCATTCTGAACTTTTCCTTTCCATGAAGTACAGATTGGATATCCCTTATCTGCAATGTTTGGGACTAGAAGTGTTTTGAATTTGGGATCTTTTTGATCTTGAAATATTTGCATGTAATAATGAAATATCTTAGCAATGGTGCCCAAGTCTGACATTCATTTATGTTTCTTGTACACTTTATATACACAGCCTGAATGTACTTTTATAGAATATTTTAAGTAATTTTGTACATGAAAGTTATGTAATGTGGGATTTTCCACTTGTAGCATCCCATAGGTGGTCAAAAGTTTTGGACTTTAGAGCATTTTGGATTTTGGACTGTTGCATTAGGAATGCTCAATTGTATAAGTTTCAACCTAGGGCCTTCTACATTCTAAGTTTGCGCTCTCCCACTGAAATATAACCCCAGCCCCATAAGCTTATGCAATTATTATTATTATTATTATCATTATTATTATTATTATTATTATTATTTCCTATGCTGGGTATTGAACTCAGGGCCCCATGTGTGTTGTGTGTGTGCTTAATTACTGGCCTATATCCCCAGACTATTCCCTTCATTCTTTTCTGCCCAGCTGATTACTCCCTGTTGTTTTACTGCCTCAACATGCTGTGGGCTGGGTTTCGTGGCTCTTGCCACACCATCCTGCCACTAAGGCTATCACTTGGAAATAGGAGTGCTTAAGTAACTCAAAACTTGGAGGAAGGAATAAGCTTAAACCCAAGTACTATTAACATTTCTGCAAGTCATACCTATCAGGAAGAAACACAGCACTAATGGTTTCTTGCTTTTTCCTGGAGTCTGTAAGAAAACTACCCAAAGGCATAGACTTATTTTCCTATCACATTGGCTTGGGTAAGAACTGGTTCTGCTGCTTTTCTGTGTTGTGAATGTAATCGAAGGAATCTTCAAATATAAGACCTCACAGTGTTTTCAGTTTTGATAAGTTTTTTTGTTTAATTTTAGACTAGGAGATTAGCTTTCCTTAATAAATTTTTCTAGTTTATTTTATTTTAAAAATGAATTGATATGGTACATAATATTACTTTGCAACCTGATTTCTTTCACTTGGTGTTATAACCCTCTTTCATTTCAGTATATCCATTCATTTGCAGTTTATTCAAACTTTTAATCATTGAAGAGTGCTCTGGTTCATGGATATGGCCACTTGGGGGATCTCAATATAAATGCTATTTTATTTTATAAATGTATGACTCCTCTATTATTTGTAATTTTTTTTATAACGGGCAATAAGATCATTTGTTCACTAAATACAATTAACATGTTAGCACCTTGACTGTCACAGTGAAAAGGCAAATAATTGTTCCTTCCCTTAAAGAACATATGTTTTAGTTGGAGAAAAACAGACAATAAACAAATAAAGATGTATGTCACATAGAAAAAAATTCAATGGAGAAAAATCAGGAGCTAGAGGCTGCTTGAGATTGCCTCACTGAGGAGGGGATATAAGGAGGAAATGAGGGGGTGGGCCCAGATCATATCTGGACAAGAATTTTTGAGAAAGAAGGAATAGCCAGTGTAAAGGCCCTGAGGCAACACTATCTATCATGGGAAGGAAGAAGGATGCCCATATGCTGACACAGAGAGAACAGGGGAGAAAAACAGACATTAAGGAAGGCTGACAGATGAGAGATCCTGTGGCCTCAGTAGGCCCTTGTCACAAATTTGACTTTTAGTATGAGTGGGAAGAGGAGCCATTGGCAGATAGAGCATATTTGTGGCATTATGTAATGTAAAATTTAAAAGAACTGTTTAAGAGTTTACCTTAATGCATACACTTTAATAATTCTTCTTTTTAAATTTTACTTTTAAGATAAACTAATATCATACATATTGCTTTATAATATGATTCTTTTCACTTAATGTATTATAGACTTCTTTCTTTTCAGTAACCAATTTGAAAGATTGTATAAGAATTGTTCGCCTGATTGATTAAAATTAGACTATAGGAGGGTGAGTTGATACATTTTATTTTTATAAGAAGGTGGAGAGAGGATGGTCTCCTGAACCAGGGTTCAGGAGTTGGATTTGGGATGTGTGGGTTGGGATGTCAGGGTTGGATTTGGGATGTGTGTCAAAGGAAGAGCCAGCCAGATTTCCCCAGCAGATTGGATGTAGGGTGGGTGATAAGAGGGGAGTCCAGGTAGACAGGTAGAAGTGTGGAGTCCTAATGGAGATTGATAGAGGGCCTCTGAGGATCAGATGCTGAGTTGGTTAGGTTAATTCTGAAATGCTTTTTAGACACCCAAATGGAGATGTATATTGCATAGTTAGGCATGTGTCCCCAGAATTGAGGGTTGGTGCTGAGCTGGAGGTTTAACTTTGCACATCACCAGCATATAGATAATGCTTAAAACTGTGAGACTGAATGAAAGCATCGAACAGGTCCCAGTATTGATCCCTGTTGTTGTTGTTGCTGTTGTTGTTGTTGTTGTTGTTGTTGTTGTTGTTGTTGTTGTTAGGTGCTGTCCAGTTGGGGTCCGACTCATAGTGACCCTAAGTATAACAGATAAAACACTATTGTTGTGCTTCTCTGCTATTCATAGGACTTTCAATGGCTGATTATTTTTGGGAGTGTGTTGCCTACAGCACCTGGTGTTCCCAGGTGGTCTCCCATCCAAGTACTAACCAGGTTCTACTCTCTGTAGCTTTCGAAATCTGATGGGATCAGATACCACAGTGGTACACCTGCAGGCATTAATCCCTGAGCACTCTGAAATTTAGACATCAAGGAGAAGAGGGAATAGGAAAGAAATTGAGTGAGGTGCCAGGGATGTAGGAAGGAAACTAAGAGAGATTTTTAATTCAGAGTTAAGGAGAGTTCCCCTGTGTCAGATGCTGCTGATGGCAGAATCAAAGGAGGACTGCCAGCTGCAAATTGATTTAGTCAGGTGGGGGCTATGGGTCAACTGAACAGAAGCAGCTTCAGTGGGACAGTGGGGGTGAGAGCCTCATGAGATGGGTAAGGCACTCCCGGAAGCTGAGTGTGGTGACACACACCCATAATCCCAGCACTAGGGAGGCTGAGACAGGAGGTTCTTGAGTTCAGGGTTAGCCAAGGATACATAGTGAGACCCTGTCTCCCCAACCTAACTGCCCAAATCAACTAAGAACATAGGCAATGGGACAGTGAGTACTTCTGAGCCCTGATCAATGTGGCCTTGAGGATCTCTGCAAGGAAAGACTGAAGAACAAGTTCTCAGAAACTCTTGTACCAGCTTGACATTGCCAGGGCATTGAAACGCAGGACTGTTCTCTAGTGATTAACATTTATTATATATTTAAGAGTATCTGTTTCTACTTAACAGACTAGAAAGTTAAAACAAACCAGTCATGATACATAGTACAGATGACTGTTTAAAGGCTGTTGCTTTACATTAATGCATGCATGGTACAATTCAGGATTCAAATGTGGTATTTCAGCCCAGAGTTCATTGTGGGGTATTTGTTGCCTGCCACAGTGTTACAATCAAGGCTGGTCCTCATCCTTGGCCATCTGAGAGATTCCTGCCCTCAGCGTTTCTGTATCTCTGAGTGATATTCCTAGTTCCCTAGGCTTCTTCCGCTCAGAAGGTTCCTTTCTCTGGATTAGACAATGAGACTTTATGTGTGATGTTGTCTATGTGTACATCAGAGGGAGCCACAAGATGTGTCTTTGAATAAAAGGATGGTGTCTCTCCTTTTGACCCTGAAAATAAAGTGGAAGCTGGAGGGGAAGATACAGTCAAGTGAGGGTTTTTGTTTTTTTTTTTTTTTTGGTGAGAGAAAGTATTGCATGTTTATATGCTCCCAGGACAGATGCGGTAGAACGAGGCATTAATGATGAAGGAGACCTGTAACTCTATCGCTGCATCTTTATGAACATCTTTAGTTGTTTCCTTACCAAAATGTCTATCAATATAACCTGAACAAGTTTATATTTTTAGTGTTTTTAAACTTCAAAGTAACATATACTCATTTGTGATAAAAATTTAAATGTAGTGAATCAAAACTAATAAGCATCCGTTATCCTGTCACCAAGATAAATTTGTCTCTTTCTTTCTACACTTTTATGGCACTAAAATTGGATTAAACTATAATTTTTATACTCTATACATTTATATTTAAAATATTATCCCTGTATTTCTACAACAAGAGAGATATGATATTATTTCATGGCTTCTTAGTATTTCATTTACTAGATTCTTTTTCAGGGTATTTAGGAATGTTTTTATTTCTAGTGAGGAATAGCAATGTGATGGACATCCTTGAAATTTCATCTGGTTGTTTCCTTAATTAATTCTTAGAGGGTGAAATTTTGTGGCAAATGGTCTGAAATGTTAAGGCTCTTTTATTTCTTCACAAAATTTGCTCCTAGAAATGCTGAAGGATTTCTATTCCACTGAGTGGACATGTAGATCCAGAGAGAAGCTTTAACACAGTTTGTGAACTACAGGATAAAATTGTTATTGTTGTTAGTTGCCCTCAATTTGGGTCCGACTCATAGAGACCCTCATAGGATTTTCAATGGCTGATTGTTTTGGGATTGTTTTCAAGAGTGGACTGCCACATGCTTCTCCCAGTTTTGCAGTGCAGGGGATCAAACCCAGGTGCTCAGAAAGTGCAGAGCAGCACTCTTCCAACTGAGCTAAACCCTAGCCCACTGATAAAATTAGAGGTAGAAAAAGAGACTTAATTAAAGTACCGGAATTGAAGTGGTGATTATATGTAGTGAGATACTAAGATTGGTAGGTAATAGATATAGACATGATAGAGATTTATAGATACTATATATTTATGCTGCAGTCATATTTTGACTTTCATGAGCCCTAGGTACTTTTGCCTTTGTAGGACCTTTCCTTTGTAAAATAACACTAAAATTTGTATTTTATGACTGTATTTCTATAAAGATGAATATGGCCCAGGCTCCATTCATAATATATTTATTATTATCCTGTTTATGTTTTTATTTTGCCTTAAAAATTAAAATATTTTATGAGCATCTTATAGTGTTACAACCTGCTGGGCATCATGGGTATAGGTAGCCCCTGATGATCCTTCTTTATACTTTTAAGAATATTTTTCATAATGGATAGACATTGCTTATGACAGAAAAAATAAGGAAGGAAAATATCCAATAAATCCATGAATACTCATGGCTCTTAAGTGGGGTTCTTTCTATTTATGCACGAAGGGCGGGACTGCATTCCTCATTTCTCACATATTCCATCCCATTTCTGCCATAGCACTAGGCTATAATGGAAGACCTGGCTCTGACATAAAGAATGAAATGTAAAAGTGACAAAGCTGCCTCATTTCTCTCCCCTAGTTTGCTTCTCCTGATCCCTGCACTACCCTTCACCCTGTTGCAGGTCTCTGAGACCTGTTGTCATCCTCAGTCACAGCCTCACATCTGCAACTAGTCAGTAGTCAAGTCCTGTCACTTTAGACCATAGTGCCAGGAAAGGCACAGTGTTGGAGAGTGTTTCATTCTGTTGTACACAGGGTCACTGTGAGTTGGACTTGACTCCAGGGCACCTAATGACAACAACAACAACGTGTTTCTTATAGCTTCTTATCTTTCTGCATTCCCACCACCATTACCCTAACCCTGATCATGGTTATATTACCTTCATTCTTTTTTTTTTTTTTTGATTTATAAATGTTGGTGAGGTATAGAGTAGTAAGACTTCTGCTGTATCCATTATGCAACTATTACATCATTTTTGCTTACATGTTTATCAACTTATATATTTTATAGCACCATTATTTCCCATGTATTCATATAGATGCATTATATATATTGAGATTATCTTCTCCCCCTTTTTCCTTCTACTCTATATCCCCTCCCCTTTCTGCAACCTCCACTCGCAACTACTGATCCCCTCCCCCTTCTTCAACTTTACTTGTATTTTCCCTTTTTAGATACATATGAATGTTCATTTTTATATATCTACATATGTATAGTGGTTTTTTTTTCTTGCTTTAAGATAGATTTACCTCCCACATATGAATGAGAACATATGGTATTTCTCTTTTAGGGACTTGGTTAGATCACTTAAGATGATGTTCTCCAGTTCCATGTATTTTGCTGCAAATGACATTATTTCATTCTTCTTCATTGCTGGGTAATATTCTGTTGTGTATATATACCACAATTTTTCAATCCACTTCTGTGTTGATGGACATCTTGATTGATTCCATACCCTTGCGATTGTGAAGAGTGCTGCATTAAATATGGAAGTACAGGTGTTCCTATGGGATGATGAGTTATCTTCCTTTAGGTAAATTCCCAGGAGTGGTATGTTGTTATCTAGGTCATATGGCCATTCTATTCTAAGAAACAAATGTGTGGTGGTGGTGGTGGTGGTGGTGGTGGTGGTGGGGTGTGTGGGTGTGTGTGTGTGTATGTGTGTGTGTGTTAGGTGCCATCTAAACATTTCCAACTCATAGCAACACTCATAGTTTTCAGTGGCAGATTGCTTCAGGATTGTTTCACGCATGGGCTGCCATGTCCTCCCAATTTTGACGTTCTGAGGATCAAACCTGGGTCTTCAGGAAGTACAGAGCAACATTCTGCCAACGGAGCTAAACTCCATCCCAGAGTCCTGTTAAACAATGGTGTTGTTCTTAGGTACCATTGAGTCATTTCCGACTCACGGTGACCCTGAGAGGGTTTTCAATGGCTGGTTGTCTCAGGATTGCTTCAGGAGTGGATTGTCACATCCTTCTCCTGTTTTTGCATTGCTTGGAATCACAGCAGAGCAGCACCTTACCAACTGAGCTAAACCCCAGCCCCCTAGCCAATAGGGAAGTGCAAATCAAAACAACACTGAGATTCCATCTCACTCCAGTAAGAATGGCCAAGATTAACAAAACAAATAATAACAAATGCTAGTGAGGATGTGAAGAAAGTATACTGCTTTTATACTGCTGGTGGGTCTGTCAATTAGTTCAACCACTTTGAAAATCAATATCGACTTCATTCTTGCCTCCTTAATCCTCCCTGCTTCATCCTACAACCATGTTTTCTTCTAAAATCTGTTGAAAACCTCACATGGGCTCATGCTTCCTTAGGATGACTTCCAAACTTGTCACCACCCCACACTTGAGAAATCTCAAGATAATGTGCTTCTGCTTCACCTTAGCAACAGAACTTCCCAGGCAGGAAGCACAGTGTCACAAGGGATAGTAGAAGGCAGTGGAAGCAGCCGAGCTACAGTGTGTGACACATGGCCAGTGCTTCACCATGGGACATTGCCCAATGTGGTTCCTAATTCCAGAGTGTTCTTCCTCCTTTCCTTTGCTTGCCTGACACACAGCCATGCCTTAGTTTCACTCACCAACAGCACCCCACCCCTGGACCTGGGCTTCACCCCATCCTTCCCTCTCTGAAGCATATCTCTTAGAAGCTACATATTCACTCATCTGTCTTTGAAGATTTATTTCCCTCCATCTCGATCTACCTCATTGTTAGTGCATTTCCTGATTGTCCATTAATCCAGCATATGTGAAAATCTGGGAGGCTGCAGGCGGGGGAGTTAGCAGATACCACATTGAACTGGATGGAAGATAATTCTGTCAGAAAGTTAAATCCCTGTTCTCTGGGGCTCCCCAGCTAGGATAAACTATGTCACATGGCATGATGGAGACTGTGGAAGGGGCAGAGCACCAGTGCCTGGCACATGGCCAGGGCTCAGCAGATCTTTCTTCTTCCATCATCCTGGTGGAGGTAGCGCTGGGAATCTGGCTGGCCCTGGCTTTGTCCTCTCCCTCTGGGTGCTGTCAGTAGGAGGCAGGTAGCCTCCGCGTGGTTTATGTCCTTAACAGTCAGATGGAGACCAGAATCCAGCAGGTGAGTCGTGTTGCTGAAAATCCTCAGGATTCTAAATCTTTGCTCTCTTTGCAGTACTGGAGATTGAACCCAGAGCCTCACACCTGCATGCTTTGCAAGTGCTAGACCACTGAGCTGCGCCCACAGCCCATTTTTCTTTTTACTTTTTTGAGACAGGGTCTTGCTAAATTACGCAGACTGCCTCTGGTCTTAAACTTGCGATCCTCCTGCCTCCTTCTCCCAAGCAGCTGGGATTACAGGCTTGCGCCACCACCCCTGGAGCTAATCCTTTCTCTCTTTACATAAGATCAGAGTCCAAGTTCCTTTGCAGCTCTTGCTCCTGATAAAAAGTTAGAATGGTGGCTAATGACACTTCTTGAGCTACTTTGGTGGGACAGGTGCTCTAACTCTGGCTACTGACCAGTTTTGCCTCAGTCTTAGCATACTGGTCATTGTGGCTACAAGACAAGAAGGGACCCTTCCTTGGATTCTTTCTTACTTCACCAGATCCTATGCCATATGGCTGTCTGAATTTAGACCTTAGATAATACCATAATTCCTGTCAGTTTTGAATATTCCTCTTGAGTCACGACCTTGTATCATTTGATTTCTGACTTTGAATAGAAGATATCCTTGTAGGCATTTTATCTCAAGGAAGAGGGAAGAAAATATCTGGAAAGAGGCAGTCAAATGGATTGCTCTCTTGAAGTAATTGCTAATAGTGACTCATCAGGGGGTAAAGAAATCACTTTAGCGAATTTGAATAGTGTTTTTAAAAACAGAATAAAATAATTTTTAGAGTGCTTCACAAGTAGCACATGTAACTGCTTCATTAAATCGGTTTTCCATTCATCTGCATGTGTACTTGGGCGCAGCACAGAGTGTGTTTTGTGTTGTAGGTCATGGCTGAAAAGGTTTAAAATTTCCCCCAACCCCCACCCCATCATAGGGCAATTCACCTTGAAATTACTTACTCAATAGAGCATTGTCTGCTTTTACATTAATGCATGCATGGTACAATTCGGGATTCAAATGTGGTATTTCAGTCCGAGTTCATCGTGAGGTATTAGTTGCCTGCCACAGTGTTACAATCGAGGCTAGTCCTCACCCTTGGCCATCTGAGAGATTCCTGCCCTCAGTGTTTCTGTATCTCTGAGTGATATTCCTAGTTCCCCAGCCTTCTTCCTCTCAGAAGGTTCCTCTCTCTGGAATAGACAATGAGACTTTATATGTGGTGTTGTCTATGTGTACATCAGAGGGAGCCACAAGATGTATCTTTGAATAAAAGGACGGTGTCTCTTCTTTTGACCCTCAAGTAGGACTTTGGACTCAGCCTCCTGGAGCTGGACCTCACAACAGATTTGTGTTTCTCATTTATTTCAGTGTTTTATCTCAAGGAGAATGTTCTGCTCAAATATTTCCCAGTGAAAAGCTATGAATGGCTGTTGATATAAACATGGGCTATATCTAAAGTGAAGGCAGGAAAAGCTGGTTAAATGAGGAACGTCCTTTCTTCCTTCTGAACTCCTTCACCTGCAGAATTCCAGGGCATGGGAGTAAGTGGGTCAGAAGAAAACCACGTGGAGGCCACAGCTAAGAAGGAAATCATTGAGTAGGTGTCCTCTCCCACTCAAGCAAAATCCACAGAACACCCTACAGCCTTGGCCCTTGAAAGGCTTCATAAGCTAGCCTTTTATCTGCTTTTTAGACTCAATTTTCTTTTTTTTAACTTTAATTTCTTTATTTTTTGCAATGCTGGGGTTGAACCAAGGGCCCTACATACTTTACAAGCGGTCCACCCCTGAGCTGCACCCCTATCCTGTCTTAATTTTTTTTTTTAAATCTTGAGACAGGATCTCATTAAGTTACACAGGCTGCCTCTGGCCTTGAATTCATTATCCTTCTGCCTCCACCTCCCAAGTCACTTGGATTTCAGACATGCACCACGCACACAGACTTTGTACTTGACTCTTTAATATAGCTGAAAAGACAAACAAGCAAGGAAAAAAAACATAAAACTCCAGACTAAGCAGCAAAACTAGTTGCATTTTGTTTAGCTATACCGATTTGCCACTCTCTAAGCAAATCAAAAGCAATCCTGAAGCAATCAGCCATTGAAAATCCTACCTAGGGACCGTATGAGTCCAACCCCATTCCACAGCACCTAATAAGAAGAACAAAGCAAGTCAAACCTCTAAGGTATTTCTCCCTGGTCCCTTTCTCCCCACCCTTGTCTGGCCCAATATTAACCTAGCCTTCATGACCAGCCTTGTGCCTGCTCCTGCCTCAAAACTTTCGTAGGCTCTGCAGACTAATTTTAGGTCAGTGCAATTTTATTGAGGATCTACCATGCTCCAAGCAAGGTGCTCCAATGTGACAGCAAAGAGGACATGATTCTTATCCTTGTCATCCTTCTCTCCTGAGAACTCACAACACAGAATTCGGCAAATATCCACAACTCCTCAGCTTGTCTCAGACCTTGTTTTAGGTGGTGGATTTCACTATATAAAGAAGATAATCTAAAAGTAGATTGTGGAATTATCCATATGCTCCTTACTAACTCATATTCTACCACCATTTTAAGTTGTTCAGAAAAGACAGGTTCTATAGAAATAAAAAGAGGAGTAATACTAAAATTGTTTCTCCCACACTAATCCTTTGATTCCTACTACTGTTTAGACAAATGATACAACATAGATTTTATCTTTAAATATGTTTTATTATGGCTGGGCACCATGATGTACACCTGAAATCCTAGCAACTCAGGAGGCTAGGACAGGAAGATTGTGAGTTAAGGCCAGAGGCATCCTATGTAACTTAGCAAGACCCTGTCTCAAAATGAAAAATAAAAAAGGGGCTGAGGGTGCAGCTCAATGGTGGAGCAGTTGTCTAGAGTGCATTAGTCCCTGAGTCCTGAGTCAGTTTCTCTTTTTCTCTTTTTCTCTTTCTTTCTTTGCCCCTCTCTCTCTCTCTCTCTCTCTCTCTCTCTCTCTCTCTCTCTCTCTCTCTCTCTCTGTGTTGTTAGGTGCCGTCGAATTGGGTCTGACTCATAGTGACCCTATGTATACCTATGTACAACAGAACAAAACACTCCCTGTCACTGTGCCATGCCCTGGGCTATATCAGTGCTTCTCTGCTATTCATAGCAGCCATTGTTGTTTTTAGCCTATAGCTGTACCACTGTGCTGTTGCAGCCCATCAGATCTTGGAGGCTAAGCAGGTTTAGGCCTGGTTAGTACTTGGATGGGAGACCACTTGGGAACACCAGGTGCTGTAGGCTAGGGAGAAGGACCCAGTGACCCACTCTCAAAAAACAATCTGCCATTGTAAACCCTATGAATAGCAGAGAAGCAGACAATAGTGTTTCATCTGTTGTATGTAGGGTCGCTATGAATCAGATACTGACTAGGTAGCTCCTAATAACAAAAAATGTTGTTTTAGGGCACCATCAAGTTGGATCTGACTCATAACAAACCTATGTATAACTGAACAAAATATTACCAAACACAGTGCCATGCACACAATCTTTTTGTGTTTGAACCCAACCAACATTGCTGCCACTATGTTTCTTTTCATTTTGAATCATGCTACATCAGGAAAAAGAGGTCCCAGGGGCTTTACTTCATTCCTGTCAATAAAGATGAGCCTAGTTTGAGGACTGGGGTTTAACTTAGTTGGTAGAGTGCTGCTCCACACTCTGAGGACCCATGTTTGATCCTTAGCACCACAGAAACAGGAAGAGGACATGGCAATCCACTCCCAAAACAATCCCAAAACAATCAGCCATTGAAAACCCTATGAGAGTTGCTATGAGTCAGACTTGATAGCACCTAGCAACAACAACTATTACTTTGAGGAGGCAACTATTCCTTAGTCATTTCTTGAATGCCTTCTGGCTTGGGGAGCCCATTTTCTGGTACTATGTTTGACAATGCTTCTCTGCTATTCATAGGGCTTTCAATGACTAATTATTTCAGGAGTGGTCTGCTGGGCCCTTCTCCCTGGTCTGTTTTAGTCTGGAAGCTCAGCTGAACCCTGTCCATTGTTGTTGTTGTTAGGTGCCGTCGAGTCAGTATCCGACTCATAGCGACCCTCTGTTCAACAGGGGAAACACTATTGTCAGTGCTTCTCTGCTGTTCATAGGGTTTTCAATGGCAGATTGATTTTGGGAGGGGGTTGCCAGGTCCTTCTCCCAAGCCTACAGCTTCTGGTGTTCCCAGGTGGTCTCCCATCCAGGTACTAACCAGGCCCGACCCTGCTTAGCTTCCAAGATCTGACGGGATCGGATGCCACAGGGCTACCGCTGCAGGCGAACCCTGTCCATAGGTGGCCCTATTGGTATCTGAAGTACCAGTGGCATAGTTTTCAGCATCACAGCAACACACAAGACCTCACAACAGGACAATCTGACAGACATGTGGGCTCTCTCTCCCTCTTTCTCTCTCCTCTCTCTTCTCTTTCTCTTTCTATATACATGCACACATAGAAATATATACAGATATGTATACACACATATATATTTATATTATAAGTTAGATATGTTGGTGTGAGGTGCCGTTGAGTCTGACTCAGTGACCCTATGTACAACAGAAAAAACACTACCTGACAGTATGCCAGGCCCAGCACTATTGTCACTGCTTCTCTGCTATTCATAAGGTTTTTGATGGCTGATTGTTTCAGGATTGGGTTGCCCACTCTCCCAAGCCTACAATACCCAGTATTCCCAGGTGGTCTCCCATCCATGGACTAACCAGGCCCAAACCCGCTAAGCTTCTGAGATCAGATGAGATCAGATGCCAAGGTGGTACAGCTGAAGGCAAAAATTTATATATACACATACTTTGTTATGTTTATATTATACTACATATTTATGTAATATCTATATATTAACATATAAACCATTTCTCTACCCTAAAGCTAAAAAAAACATATAAAACTAAGACCATATAACATCTACTTAGAAATATTTTATAACATTATAAAATAAATTTCTTAAAGGCAGAATTTTAAGAAATCAAATGTTTATCCATTGCTGAAAATGAGAAAAATGTTTTAAAGAAAAAAATTAAAGACACTCAGTGTAGGGAGAAATTGGGAGGAAATTGGCAAAAACCACCAAATGGGGAAAGTGGCTAAATCTAGGGAAAATGAAGGTAACTTGGTTGGATGTTTGTACAAAACCCTTCACAAATCCCTGAACCTGCTTGGACAATTGGTCTCAAGGCTGATTGGCTCAGGCCATTCCTTGGGTGAGCTATATAAGGAGCTGCACTGTGGCAGCTCAACCTTTTTTCTCCCCTGGACCATCGGCAAGGAAACAACTTCCCCTTTTTCGCCCAGATCCTTGACCACCAACAAGGAAAGACCCCCTTTTGGCCCGGACTACCAATGAGGAAACAGCTTTCCCGCTCTTTGCCCAGACCTTCAGTGAGGAAAGAACACTTTCCCCGGACCACGATCAACAAGGAAAGAACCTGCTCTCCATCTGATCACTGATGACTCTCCTCATGACCACGGAGGCCACCAACATGGGTATTTGCCCCTGGAAGACAAGCACCCGAGGCTTTTCCTTTGTCCCATCTCCACCGGTGTCCCAAGGGCTGCAGGAGTCTGCGCCCCTCACCCGAGGGTCCTGAGTGAATTGTGTTTAGTATCTGTGTGTGCAGCACCACTGCCCATCCAAACATCTGGGCCAGACCAGGAGGCACATGCCCCACAACTCACTCTACTACCACCCTGAAATAACGGCATACACATAGTGATGTGTTCCCCTCTGGCCTCTGCCATTTTTTCATCCTCTTATTATCTGCATGCTGTAGCTCTGTGGCATCTGATCCTGTTAGATCTTGGAAGCTAAGCAGGGTCAGGCTTGGTTAGTACTTGGCTGGGAGATCGCCTGGGGAGATCGCCTGGGAACACCAGGTGCTGTAGGCTTGGGAGAAGGACCTAGAACCCACTCCCAAAAAACAATCTGCCATTGAAAGCCCTGTGAATAGCAGAGAAGCACTGATAATAGTGTTTTACCTGCTGTATGTAGGGTCACTATGAGGTGGATACCGACTTGACGGCACCTAACATTATCTGCATATATACATATGCTTGCTTATACAGAAAACCATGGGATCATGCTTCCTCTGTATTTCAGAATCTTGCTTTCCTTTTCTCAAAATTATCATATCAATAACTTCATTCTATATCTTAAAATGCCTGCTGCTATAGCCCTGTGGCATCTGATCCTGTCAGATCTCAGAAGCTAAGCAGGGTCAGGCCTGGTTAGTACCTGGATGGGAGACCACCTGGGAACACCAGGAGCTGTAGGCTTGGGAGAAGGACCTGGCAAGCCCCTCCCAAAAATCAATCTGCCATTGAAAACCCTATGAACAGCAGAGAAGTACTGACAATAGTGTTTCCCCTGTTGTACAGAGGGTCACTATGAATCGGATACCGACTCGACGGCACCTAACAACAACAACAACAACAACAACAACATATCTTAAAATAGCCATCAGGGATATATGACTAAACAACATGCCACTGGATAGATATAATTTATGTCTAACTGGTATCAATTCTTATATGTTGAGAGCCAGGGTTTAGCTCAGTTGGAAGAGCACTGCTCTGTACTCTCTGAGAATACAGATTCAATCCACAGCACCGCAAAGATGGGAGAAGGACATAGAGACCCGCTGTTAAAGAAATCCAGAAGCAACCAGCCAAAGTCTGGCCCAGAAATTGTTTCCTGACTGTAGCAGAGGGGAGCTGGGGTGGGTCTTCCCACTTGGGCAGGAGAAGCTGCTACATCTTTATCGTGTTCTCTGAGGGTTCCCTTGAATGAGAGGTGAAGTTTAAGAGGAATGATTTTTTATTTTAATTAAGAGGTGGGTGGTTTCTTCTAAGGCTATGCAGTTTGGGGTTTAAGGAAGCACATAGACTAAATGCTCGGGTTGTTTAATTTGTTTTTGTGGGCCAGAGGCCACCCCAGAGCTGGATAAGTGCTTTACCACTGAGCTATACCCTAGCCCCAAATGCTGTTTTTTAAGGATTGAAATCACTTTGGGATATTTTTTGCCACAACACTGGAGAATTTCACTTTTTTATAAAATGCTTCTTCAGATACATATCTTTTTTCAATCCTTTTTTTTTGAAAGAGACAATCTTACTGAATGAATCTTCGTGGAGATGCATTTTTTGCATGAGATCGGTAATAAAAGATTGTTAAAATTGCTGAAAGAAAGAAAGAAAGAAAGAGAAAGAAGGAAAAGAAGGAAGGAAGGAAGGAAGGTAGGAAGGAAGGAAGGCCGGCCGGCGCCTATGAGGGTCACCATGAGTTAGACCCAACTCGATGGCACCCTACAACAACAACATACTTATATGTTTAGGGCTTTCAAACTTTTATTATTACAAACATGTCTTGTGTGTGGCACCAAAATGAATACAAGGGATTGATCTTTAATCCTCAATTTAGAATAAAGTCCTAGAATTAAAATTTCCAGTCAGTGGGTGTGTACATCCTCAGGTAAACAGATACATATTACTCAACTGCCCTTTGAAAAGTTTCTTTCATGTGTCAGCAGGTATGAGACAGTACCAGATTCACCACATTAAGTACTGTCATAAAAGGAGCAATGGAGGAACAAAACCAAGGAACTTCTTTGTCAACCTGAGAGCTCCAAATGTTTTCTTATTCTTGGCTATTTTATGAGAAATGTTAAGCATTTTTGACATATATATTGCCCATGTATGTTTTGCTTATCAAAATGGTTGGTTCTGTTCTAATTATATGAGAGTGGTACATGCCTTATTTTTTATAAATAAGAGATACTGGGGACAGTCCACCACTCCAGCTGCAGCTTACATGGCAAGTGGTATATATTATTGATACATGAACTAGGAAGATTGATTCTTTAAAATAATAAGGTGGACGAGTGGCATTTTTTTTTTTCCGGACTGAAGGGTTGAATTCAGGGCTTCAAACACACTAGGCAAGTGCTTTGCCACTGAACTGCCCCCTCAGCCAGTTTTTATTTTTTAATTTTGAGACAGTATCTTGCTAAATTGCACAGGCTGCCTCTGGCTTTGAACTCGAGCTTCTCCTGCCTCAGCATCCTGATTAGCTGGTATTACAGGCATGCACCACGGTGCCTGGCTCACGCATGGCGATTTTGCTTATATATTTCAGACTATTACCAAAATGTTGAAAGAGTGTAGCAGGTTAATATTTGCAGTTTTGGTAAGAATTTCAGTGGGAGGAAGTCAGGCCCTGTTTTTGGAGGGGACCCCTGCTGTGACATCCACGCCTGAGGAGCTGCATCTGCTAAGGGCCTACCTGCCGTATAGGACATGGTGGAGAGCATCAGCTAACAAATAGGACGAATGTGCCAACAGTGCCATCAGGGTGCCCTGCCTTCATGACCTCGTCTAACCATGATTACCTCCCAAAATGCCATCAGCAAGTGACTTTGGGGGTTAAATTTCCATCACATGAACTTTGGAGGACACATTCAAACCATTAAAGGATCTTTGTTTTACAAAGTCCTCTTTTGGGCATTTCAGCCACTTTAACACTTTTTCTTCCATTGGCTTACCAAATGCCTATTAATTAGTTCAGCTGATATTTAATTTTTAAAATTTTTACACTTTTTACTTAAAATATTTATTAAAAGAGTAGCACATGATATTAGAACATATTTTAAATTAAAAATTAAAATATTTAAAATTTTGAAGTTTCGTATTTTAAATCTATTTCTAGAGATTTCTAGAAATACTTCCTCACTCTCAACTTGTTTCTCCTTGAGGCTTAATCCCTAGTTGATGGGCTGTTATACCCCCTTCTTCATTACATATGCTATTATAGTGTGTGTGTGTGTGTGTGTGTGTGTGTGTGTGTGTGTGTGTGTGTTTGAGAGAGAGAGAAAAAATGAGAGAGAGAGTGGGATTATAGAACTTATTTTTTATGACTGGATAATATTCTAGATGAATGTCTGACCTAAGATTATGTAATGTGAACACGGGAGATTTTGTTTATTATAATCTGATGGAGAGATAGGAGGTCCTGGGAAATTATCTTTTTAGCTAATGTGAGTAAAGAAGACATGTAGAATAAATTGGTTTTATTTTGGTTATTTGTTCCCTTACTTGTTTTTTTTTTTCCTTATGCTACCAAATGTTACCAAATTTAATTGTCCTCCTTACTTGCTGAATTTACTTAACTTTTAGAGCTTAATTAAATTTGGGGGAAGAGACTGTGGTATAAAACTGAATGTAGATCCTCATGGAGGCCTCTGGAGTTCTCTTTAGAATATGTGAATCAGAAATCCAAAATCAACTCTATTCCTGATAGTCCTACTGAAGACTCTGAAACACAGTTATGAATTTTTTTTTTTTTTTTGAGTACTTGAAGGTTGGACCCAGGGCCTTGCACATACTTTGAAATGCTGAACCACTAAGCTGGTTGCCCCCTCAGTTCCTTGTTTTGTTTGTTTTTTATCTGTTATGGTACTAGAGGGGTTGAACCCAGGGATCACACATTCTTTACAAGCCCTCTGCAGTGACCTGTACTCCCAGCTTCCTCCACTATTTTTTCCAGTCTTGAAACAGGATCTCATGAAACTACACAGGTTGCCTCTGGCATCCAACTTGTAATCATCGTACCTCCACTTCCCAGTCACTGGGGTTACAGGTGTGTACCACCCTGCCTGGTAGCTATGAATTTTCTGCTAACTTGTTCTTGAGAATATGAGGCAAGCTCTTGGGAAAATATATTTTTTTCTAGGACATGGGGATGTGGTGATTAGTGGGAGGTTTGTTTGTATATTGGAGCGGGTGAATGATTTATTCTTTCTCTTCTACCTACTGTCCATATAAATGGAATTGCTCAGTAGATAGCCTTCTGTCTGGCCTTTGTCACTCAGTATAGTAATGTTTCTGAGAGTCATTCAGGTTGTCACCTATTGGTTTGATGCCAGATAAGACTCAGTTTTATTTTTTCTCTTCTCCTTTTTAGTCAAATATATTCAGGTATAACTTAGTACAGTAAAATTTACCATTTTAAGATGTATAGTACATTAACTTTGGTAAATGTATACCATCCTATGAGACCATACTATTCAAGTAATAGCTATTTCCATTTCTCTGGAAAGTTACTTCTTGACAATTTATTTCACCTCCTTGACCAGGAATTCTCAGCCCAGAGAGGACCATGAGAAGAACACAGTGACGTTAAACCTCACCTCCACTTGCATAAACCTCCACTAATCTCATCAACGCAACCATTCCTTATACCACCGTTCCTTGATGAGAGTATGGCCCCTCTTGTGAATACTATATAAAGGAATAGTCTCAGGAGAGAAAATAGATCACAGATGCTCCCCTCAACTGGATTATTCCACTTTGCTTAATTCAGGTATGGTCAGTTCCACAAGGTGAGCTAGGCTTTTCCCCTGACTCCCACCCATTGCAATGCACACACAACAGAGTAAAGCTGGTTCCCACCATTCTGAAACTCATCAGTCATCTTTAATGGCATCAATTATGGCCAGACCCAAATAAGAAAGCCCAGCTCAAGAAAACAAGGGGTAAGAGATGAGCATTGCTGTTGTTGTTAGGTGCCATCAAATCAGGTCCAACTCCTGGTGACAACATGTACAATAGAACAAAATAGTCCCCAGTTCTGTGCCAGGCACACAATCTTTTTTACGTTTAAGCCCATTGTTGCAGACACTGTGTCAGTACATCTAGTTGAGGGTCACCCTTTTTTCCAAATATGATGTTCTTCTCCAGGGATTTGTCCCTCCTGACAATATGTCCAAAATACATAAGATACAGTCTAGCCATCCTTGCTTTCAAGTAACACTCTGGTTGTACTTCTCCTTGGATAGATCTGTTGTTTTTTGTCTTTTGACAGTCCATGGTATATTTAATGTTCATCTTTAGCACTATAATTCAAAAGGATCAATTCTTTTCCTGTTTCCCTTACTTGGTGTCCAGTTTTCACAACCATATTATGCAACTGGAAATACCATAGATGAGTCAGGCACACCTTCTTCTTCAATATGACATCTTTACCTTTCAACACTTTAAAGAGGTCTTTTGCAAGAGCTTTTCCCAGTGCAATGTGTCTTTTGATTTCTTCACTGCTGCTTCTGTGGTGTTGATTATAGAACCAAATAAAGCAAAATCTTGGACAACCTCAATCTTTTCTCTATCATGAAGTTGTGTACTGATCCTCTTGTAATGATTTTTGTTTTGTTGATGTTGAGGTGTAATCTATACTGAAGGTTGTGTTCTTTGATCTTCATCAGTAAATGTTTCAAATCTTCTTCGCTTTCAGCAAGCATAATTGTGTTATCTGCGTAGTGTACGTTGTTAATGAGTCTTCCTCCAATCATGGTACATTCTTCTTCATTAAGTCCTTTTTGGATTAGTTGCTCAGGATAGAGATTGAAGAGATACAGTGAGAGGATACAGCCCTGATGCACACCTTTCTTGACTTTAAACCAGGCAATGTTTCCTTGTTCTCTTTGAATGATGGCCTCCTAGTTATGTGCAGACTCATCATGAATACAATGATGTGCTCTGGTATTCCCATTCTTCATAATGTTTTCCATAATTTGTTATGATCCCCATAGTCAAATGCCTTTGCCCAGGCAATAAAACATGCATAGACATCATGCCTGCAGCCGTGGCCCCCAGCATCTGATCTCATCAGATCTCAGAAGCTAAGCAGGGTCCAACCTGGTTAGTACTTGGATGGGAAACTGCCTGGGAATGTTGGGTGCTGTAGGCTTCAGAGAAGGACCTGGTAGCCCACTCCCAAAAAACAATCAGCCACCGAAAACCCTATGAATCACAGAGAAACACTGACCAATAATGCTGGGCATGGCACAGTGTCAGGGAGTGTTTCATCTGTTGTA
This sequence comes from Pedetes capensis, assembly GCA_007922755.1. NCBI lineage: Eukaryota > Metazoa > Chordata > Mammalia > Rodentia > Pedetidae > Pedetes > Pedetes capensis. The sequence goes on along the minus strand of VMDO01000528.1, from coordinate 244,242 downwards.
TATGGGGTCATTATGAGTCAGACCCAACCCCATGGCACCTCACAACACCAACAACAACCATAACAACAACAGACCTCTTTCTGGTGTTTTCTGCTTTTAATTAATATATATCTCGCATCAGCAATGATGTTCTTGGTTCTATGCCCTCTTCTGAATCTGGCTTGATTTTCTAGCAGTTCCCTGTCTATATACTGCTGCAATCACTTTCGAATGATGTTAATGATATTGTTCAATAAATTTCCACATTCAATTGGATTTCCTTTCTTAGAAATAGGCATAGCAGAGAGTATACCCACCTTATTTGCTAATTGTTTCTAATTCATAGATATTATCTTAGACTGATACTTAAACATATGTTCTGAGTATAGTACACACATACCTACTCAGACACACAGAGAGAGAAAGTTCACAGATTTCAGTAGAAATCAAGAAAGGTTTCTTTTTGTTTTGTTTGTTTTGGTTTTTAATGAACTAGCCAAGTTGATTAGTACTTTTTTGGTTCTTAGCTCTCTATTATAGAAGCAATGGAAATAAAGAAGACAAGAAGGTTCCATCTTCATGTGAGATTTTTCTCAGCCTGCAGCATCCTCTTTAAGTCAGTTTATCACACCCCAGAAGGCTCTGGAGGGCTCTGGAAACAGTGCAGAATGTAGTGACTTAAGCAGCGTGGGTCCTTCTCCCCTCACAGGGTGCTGCAAGGTGGGGGTAATGGGTCTTTTCTGCATCTCCTTCAATTGTTATCTCTTCACCCCAGAGGAATACTTTCCATGTCCAATAGAATAAGGCAAAAATTTTTTTGAATTTATTTTAAGCCTGAAGCCAGTCGGGAACCAGCTTAACATTCATTAGAATATAATTTGATTTTCTTTCTCTCTCTCTAACCATCCTATGTTGAGTTGCCTCCAACAACTGATAAAATTCATATTTTCAAGCAAATCTAGGATTTAATATAAATATTCAGGCAGACCACACAAATTAAGTCATGTTTTCAAAGTTAAAAAGGTGATATGAGGGTAACTCCACATAAGAAAATTTTCAAGTTATGCTAGTCAGCAGGAGCAAGATAGACTATAACACATAATCAGATCCAAAGTGCTTTTAATCCATAAGCTTTAACAGAGTCAAGAGGAACATTCTAGCAAAGTTGATTACTAAGTCTGAGACTCCTTTCCTCATTAACTTTTAATGTAAAATTGGATTTTCACCCCATCTAAAATAATTCTCCCAAGCATTCAACTAAAAATGAAATAAATATAAAATCTGAAGAATATTGTGAGATGTGAGACATTAGAAATGTTAGCTTCTATTATGAGTCATTTCTGGCACGACTTGAGAATTCCTTTTCTAAGGAATTTCTTCATTTGATATTTGTATATTCTAGAGCTTTTCTGTTTTTAATTTCCCTGGGTCTAGAATTTTATCCTGCCTCATAGGTAATGAGCTTGGAAGTGCTTCAATAGAATCTGGTTTTATTCTCTCCACCTGAATATTAGCTTTCTAATTCCACTGGTTTGGATCTAGAAGCAGGTTCTTTTCCTTCTCAATAGACCAGTCTTAGGAGCAGACTTTCAAGAGGTGGATAAAGCAGGCTTTTATATTTGTCTGTGTCCTCTCTAGGTAGACCTAAGAGGAAGAGTAAGAGGCTGCTGTCCATGTAGGGAGGAGGTGGCAGGTTCTTATAACTTCAGGTCATGCACACAGAAGTATGCACAGGGAGGCTCCCCCAGGAAGCAACAGCTGCAACAGTAGAGGAGCAAAGGGGTCTCCTCTTATCTCAGACCTACTGGTAGGTCACCACAGAACTGTCAGTGTGCAGCCCTGACTCATAAAGACAGACCAGGCATGCGGGGACAAGTGGTCCACCAGTTATTTTAAAATGAGGTCATTACAGCTTTTATACTTTGGAAGTATCTCATCAATAGGCTTCAAATAATTTAGGGAACCATCTGCTGACTTAGGAGTTAGACATGATCATTGCTAAATAATGTTTTGCTGATGGGTCCAAGTGTCCTAAAGGAGATTTCTCTAGGGAACCCCACAATAGCCATACTTGAGTAAGCATCAACACCTCCCCTTTGGGAAATCCACTTGAGTGCTCCTTAAGTTTCATTCCATCAGAGAAAAAGCCAACAATTAGACCCCACATCATTAATTCAGTAAATTTGAAATACTGTATGTTAGGTTGATTTCTGAGCTACTTATATCTTAAATGTTTCTTTTTCTTTCGTGGAAGTGATTTTCTTATTTTTATTTTTATTTTTTTTTTACTCAGGCATATGTTAAAATTAATCTGACTTGGTGGAGTGGGCCCCATAGTCATACTGGGAGCTGCAATAAGAAAAATGTATGGGTGCTTCCACAATATTAATACTGACAACAGGTGTCATACCTTTGGCTACCCTCAACAGTGACATTATCACATGCTAGTGGTTACTAATAGTAGGTGAAGTACCAAAGCTTGGAGTGATTTCCTAGAGCAAGTTTGAGAACATCTCTCTTTAAGAGATCATCCCTCCTGGCTAATATACTTTCCTGAGGTGGAGGGAATGATATAACATTTCCTGCACACCTGCGCAGCCTATCTTCTGTCATTCCAACCTTAATTTAGGACCTACCTGGGGTGAGCATGGGCCGTGGGAACTTTCTCATGTGGCAAGTGGAGTAAGTGGCCCCTGCTCACTTCCATTCCAGTCCAGCTGGCAGGTGCCAAGGCAAGGTATAGCTTATTACCTGGTGTTTGTCTCCATTTTCTTAGCCCAGTATTTTGTCTCTGATGTCCAAATACAAATGTTGTGAGTACCTCCATAATGTTGAATTTGGGATTCTCATAACATCAAGCAGAAGTTGAGCTATTTTACTTATGATTGAGAATAACCTGCCTGGATTTCATTTTATAGCTCATCTGAGATTTGTGAATGAATCCAGTCCAAGGACAGTGTTCAAGAGCAGATTTATCAACCACATAACCTTCAATTCCAGGGAACTTTTTAACCCTCATAGTGGTAGTAACATGAAATTTTTTTTTAAGATTTATGTCAGTTTTCAAGCTGCTCCAGACTAACAGTTTCTATTTCTGGTTTGTTAATTTTGTGATTATAAAGTTAATAGAGGTAACTAAGACAGAAGCAAAGTTGATTTAATGTTTTAATAGTCTGAAGCTGTTTCTGAAATTATCTTCCTTTTAACTGTTTTTTTTTTTTTCTTTCATCAAGGCTCCGCTTTGTTTCTGGCAATGAAACAGCCTATACAATAGAATAAATAGAAAAGGGAGTATTCAAAAAGAAGATAAATATCATCCTAATGGCCATTGTTAATATAATTTCCATTTTTGTCAATCTTTGATGACATACACTTTGATATCTTGTTCATCACTATACCCCAGTATCTAACAGGCCTTTTGAAAAGGAATAAAAGGTTCGGCATGCATGTGTGGATTGGATGATTTTCGTATGGTTATTCATTGCCTTTTCAATTGATCTGGCACCTTACCATCATTTGATGAGAATGCTTACTTACAAAACATCACATTTGCAGATGAGTGTTTTGGCTGCTGCCACCCTGACTAACCAGTGCCTTCCAAGAACTGAAGGGATTTACCTAAAAATGAATGGATGAGTTTCTGGAGAATATATAGATCCTGATTTTGAGGTCTTCTTTAAATCCTGACAAAATTTGCTCCCTAAATGCAGCTTGTAGAAAAGAACTTTTGTTCCTAAAATTGTCCAGATACAGAATTTTCTCCCAAGTCCTTTTGATGGATCCTTCTGTCTAATCAATCAAAATCTGCAGCCATAGCACCCTAACATCTGATCTCGCCTGATCTTAGAAGCTAAGCAGGGTTGGTTAATACTAGGATGGGAGACTGCCCAGGAATACGAGGTACTGCAGGCTAGGGAGAAGTACCTGGCAATCCACTTCCGAAACAATCACCATTGAAAATGCTATGAATAGTAGAGAAGTACTGACAGTAGTGGGAGGCATGGCACAGTGTTGGCGAGTGTTTTGTTCTGTTGCACATAGAGTCACTATGGGTTAGAACTGACTCAGTGGCACCTAACAGGAACACCAACAATCAGTCAAAAGTCTTTCACATTATTGTAACCTACTAGTTCTTCTTAACTGAGTAATGAAAGTGGATTTCTATCAGAACAAATCACAAACATGGTACCCTCCAATTTCTGTATATTTATGATTAAGTTTGTTCTACTCTAAAATTGATGTGGGTCCCTGAGTCCAGTTTTCTCAGGATTAATAGTTTTGTGAAGCACTAAGGAGTGCTGACCTGTAGCCACAATACCTTCTTTGGAGAATAAGCCCAGAAGGCCAGAGCACTGAGGGTCACCTCAGTAGTTGTAGTTGGGGCCCTGTACTTGTCCAGGGAGAATCACTTTGTGTTGAGAAATATTCAGTTTTCCCTCATTCTTTCCATTGCCTTCAAACTGCAAAATATTAGATTCAGAGGACCTGAGCATAAATGTGAATGAACACACCACACCCAGTGCCTCATGTGCTTGTCTTCAGTCCTTCCTTGCACAGTTGAGACTTGCATAGTTGCATCTTTTCAAGTGGCTTCTTCTTCCCAAACAGCCTGAATGTTCTATGAGCCCAGCCATGTCCCCATGCTAGTTTTATTTCTCCAGTCTGCTAAGATAGCATTTTTACTTTCAGAATAGATACATATTCAGATGGGAGGACACAGAAGGAAAGCCTCTTCCAGAGAGAATAATTTAGCACTTCTTGCCCTGTGAATTGGTGCTAAGGTAATGAGGTTGGTTAATACTATTTCAAGAGCATTTGGAGGAGAAAGCACTGAGGTCCAGGATGCAGACCCATGGGAGACCTTCCTCAAAGGGCCTCACAGGGGTAAAAAAAAGGATAATCATGTGAGGGACTGGTTAGAGGGAGATGCACAGAACCTGAGGACCTGGAAGAACAGACAATTGCTGCAAAGGGTCAGGTTAGCAGAGGACTGACACACATCTTGAAGGACAGTACAAACCTTGGTGAGAGCAGTCTCCATGGAGCAGCGGAGGTGAAAGGCAGAGTGCATGTGAGGTGTGAATGAGAGATGTGGCCGTGGGTATCTCAGAGTCATGGAGGCACCTCCTTCCAAGATGGCAGCCATGTGAGGGAGTGAAGAGAAAAGGCAATAACTGGTTGGATGAGGAGGAATGTTAGAATCCTAGGAGAGATTTTGTTTTATTTTTATTCATGGTACTATTTAGATTTTTAAATTATTAAGTTTTCAGCAAGTTTGGTAGCCAGTTGTGAAACAGTTGACAGCTTAAAATTGGCCCTAGTGGGAGTATTTACACTAGAGAAACTGGCAGACACAGTTCAGCCCCCGCCATCACCACCACCAAGAGCAAGTTGTTAAACATTTACTACCATACCACTGAGCATATCCGAAGACAGATAGGCAGGATCCACAAGAGCCACACAGCCTCTCAATGTAAGAGAAAGAGGACATACTGATGAAGACTGGCCTTGAGGGCAGAGAAGGAAACAGGACTGGCTTTTAGGAGGAGGAACAATTTTAAGAGGAGGGAAGGAAGAAAATGACAGAGAGACCCAAGATCCTAACAGTGGTAATTATCAAAGCTGACATTCCCAAGTGCCTATTGTGTGAGAAACATTGATCCTCTTGCTTTGCCTCTGTTATCTCCTGTTGCAGCTGTGCTTTGTCACTGAAGCTAGTGTTGTCATTATGTATTCATAAGCGAAGAATCTGGGCATGGCGAGGTGAAGTAGGTTGCCCTGTGTGCAACAGCTGTCAAAACATGGAGTCAGGATTCAAATCGGATGACTGATGCTCCAACCCTCCTCATACCTGCCCCCTGCCATCTGTGCTACATCCCAGAGAATATGCAGATTCTGTAGCAGGGAGTTGTCCTAGGATCCCTGCTATTGTTTTGTTTTGTTTTTTTTTTTGCCCTATGAAGAATGTAGCAGCATCCCCTTAGAGTGAGGGGAGCCAATGACAGACTTCGAAGAAAGCAAAAACTATGTGAAATGTTATGGGACTTAAAGAGTATCTTGTGACTGGAGACACATGAGAAGATTCCTCCGTAGTGCAGGGGGCCCAGCTAATGGTTTGGACCCTAAAGGTGTAGTGAGACCATTGGTTTGGATTGTGTTCCTACAGACTCCTCAGCTGCTCTAGTTAGGTACAGAGACAGCAGATTGTAGGGCTCCTTCATGGTTAGGATTACAACAGATGGATGATGAAGGCATTTAGGAATCTAGAAGAAAAAGCATGGTTATAGTGATAGACCACAGAATCTACAAAGAAGAAAGAGGTTGTGGAGATGGGAGGGGCTGTGGCAGTTGGAGTACTTGATGTAGATAAGGAGGTAGGAGAGGAAATTATGTTGGGCAGCCTGGGCATTGGCATGTATTATTCTGGTGATATTTTCTCTTACTCTCTGTTCAAGGTATGGATGGGGAAAGCTGGGGTGAATGGGAACAAGGGTCACCAAGGATCATACATGTGAATTTAAAAGTAGTCCACAATGATGGCAGAAGTTGTAATGAAGAGAGAGACTGTGATCATGGCTCTAGAGTATTTGTTATTTAAAAGATATCACTTCTTTATAGCTTGCTAATAATGTAAACAATGGGAGAAGGGCCTGGCAATCCACTTCCAAGGCAATCCCGAAGCACTCAGCCATTGAAAACCCTATGAGGGTCGCTATGAGTCAGATACTGACTCAACGGCACCTAACAACAACAACAACAATAATGTAAACAACTTGTGAAGCTCATTTACTATACAAATTTGTTATATTCATTAGAGAGGGAAAGCATTTATATGTCTTATAATTGTTTTAAACTTTGTTTAGTATTAAGTCTTAAATCTTTATTCAGAAGTTATTTTTGAAGATTTAGGTTCTTTGTTGAGCCTGAAAATGAGTCCTGGCATAATGAATAAATCCTAATTGGGTTAATATTCATCAAGGTTTAGTCATTAACCAAAAGCTACTTACTGATTTAAAATGCAGTGTATAGTGCTCCTTGGGTAATACAATCAGACTTTGTCCGGGTATGAACATCATTGATTTGAATGATAATTATATAATCCATGAAACTTTGACCCTCACATAGCTTCCAGATATCTCTGTCCATTTTACTCTCTTGGTCTTTTACTGAAATCTAAGAGAACTGTTATTCATAAATAGTAGTAAGTTACATCATGTGCATTGTGTAGGTGAAATAAATGAACATCCCTTGCTTTGGTGTACAGAGGAAGTGTGTCTGTTATCCCCTCCTTGATCCCTCCAGCGTATCTGGGCTATCAGTCATTCTGACTGGTCAGATGTTGTCAGTCAAGGAGATCTTTCCCTTCCTGAAAAATAGCCAGTAGTGTGTTGCTAATGCAAGTATTATTTCTCTTGAACTCATCTCCAGAAGAGTTTGCTACTCAGTTAATATAAAGCTCAACTCAAGTGTAGTTTCCCTTGCTCAGGAGCCATGTTTCCTCATGCTCTACATGGAATTAATTTTCATAACTCAATTTAGTAGGTCCAGGAGGCAATCTTCAGTTGCTATGGAAACAGTAACTGAATTTCCTGGCTTTTGTACATTGAACACATCAACAATGATGCCATAGTGACCTAAGTATTTCTTCCTTTCCCCACTTTCATTTCCTTTTCCTTTCTCAGATGGATTATTGTTGGAGAAAGGAGAAATAGGATTTAATTTCATGGACTGGTTTATCTGATTAGTGTGTCTTAGTATTTTTCTGGTAAGTTATTTTCATGGTAACTACATACTTAAATGATTCATGTATCTAAACTGTGTTAGTTTTGATGGACTTTCAAACGTCATAGAGACCCATGCAAAAAGTTAGGAAAACATTCATCTTCATACTGTTCATTGAACTTAACACGGTTTTGTGTACTCTGGTAAATGAACTGCAAATTTAAAATATTGTGTTCATTCACATTTCTTCTTAATTGCCACAAGTCATTTCTTCCCTAAAATTGAAAGGCCTTTCAGGTTAGATATCTATATACACATAAAGTATGATTGTCAGAGAAGTATGTGCAGTGCATTTTTAAGCCACATAATCTCCAGCCTAACATTTACATATTAATGGATAATTGTAAAACATTATGTAAATTACACATGGTGATGAATATATTATCAAATCAAATGGCCTTTAAGGGTAATTACAGGATGCTGCTATGTCAACTAGGATGCTGTAGGTTGAATGCTATACACTTCCCATAAAATGAAATATAACCCAGGCAGGGCTATTTCTGTCCAAAATTATGAGTTGCTTTTTGTGCGACTGTCCATTTTGTTAGATGAAGCACATTAGGGGTTATACCAAGCCACAGAATATCAGGGATTAAAAGAATAAGATCATGAATGAAAAATATTAATATGTGAAAATGTTTTATGTTGGTAATTAATCTGAAATGTTTGACTCACAGGGAAAGTCCCATGAGTGTTGATATCATTCAGTATATTCATTTGGATATATTTTAGATTTTTTATTTAAAAATAATCCATTATCATTGTAAAATGCAGTGGACAATACAGTTTTCTTAAAGAACACTGCCTTAGTCCAGTTTCTGCTACTATAATTGTTGTTGTTGTTAGGTGCCATGGAGTCGGTATCCAACTCATAGCGACCCTCTGTACAACAGGGGAAATACTATTTTCAGTGCTTCTCTGCTGTTCAGAGGGTTTTCAATGGCAGATTGATTTTTTGGAGGGGGTTGCCAGGTCCTTCTCCCAGCTACTATAATAGAATCCTTGAAACTGGAGAATTTATAAAGAACCAAGATTTATTTAGCTTCTGGTTCTGGAAGTTTGAAAGTTCAAGAGCATGTTACCAGCATGCCTCCTCATCGCATGGTGGAAGATGGAAGAGCAGGGTAGGGCAGGAGTATGACAGGCAGAGGAAGACATTGAACTTGTCCTTTCATGAGGACCCACTCCCACAATAACCACCCCACTCTCATGATAACTGACTAACTCTGAGATCACGGCATTGATCACCTAACCACCTCTGAAAGGTCCCACCTTTCAACACTATTGCATTAAGAATTAAGTTTCCAACACATGATTTTGGGGCCACATTCAAGCCATACCTTACCCCATTGCTAAATTACTTCATTCTTTTATTGACTGCTTACACATGCTCTTGAAGACCACTGACTGATAATTCTCCACTAGTCTAACTCGATTTTCATGTTGTATATGGTGGTGAAGAGAACATTGTGGAAGCAAAGAAGGAGTGGGAAAGAGAGGGTAAAAAGAAAACAGGAAGGAGGAAATGAAGAAAAGGAGATAGACAGGAAGGAAGTTGGTCACTTTCTTCAACACTGGGCAAGTTCTTCAACCATTTGTTTCTCTTTAAATAGTTTCTAAAATAGTTTCTCTTTAGAACAAGTTTTTTATTATTGTTTTTTCTCCCATAAAGTAAATCTCTAAGCTGTGACTTTATCCAGTGCTTTGAAGGAGGGTCACATCTATGTCATTATCTCCTGATGTGAAATAGCAGGTAACAAACCAATTCATCTTTATCATGATTTCAGTCCATTACTTTCTCATCCCTTATTCTCAAAAAGATATACTATCTTGTCTATCTTACCTTATTTCCACTTAAAATGATTTCTTCCATCCCCCATTAATCTGTTTCTGGTTCTCTCAGTAATACCTGTTACTCAGTGACAACTGAAGGTAGCACATTTTATACTGAAACAAACCTCAGGTTATGACAGGTATCTCCCTTGTTAAAGTACAGCTTAAGCAATGACTGCTTTGGGAAAATCAAAAATAGTCATTGACAAAAACAATTCTTGACCTGTGTCCTTAGAAATCCTAATCTCAGTTTGAGGAGCACCTCCTGAGTGTTAACCTCCCCTTCTTCTCTTGGACCTCCTTTCTCTTCAGCACATCACCTGACTGAGTTAGAGCTAGATGACTTGGGGCCTTAGTCCAAATGTTCAACAAATGTATTGCCTGGTTTAGTTATACTGTAACTAAAATAAAGCCTGTGATATATTTCATAAACAGCAAAATGAAAAAGAAATTTTGACTGAAGATTTTATACTTTGGACCATTGTTCTAAAATTTTGCAGGCCCATTTCTAGGCAAAAGAGAAAGAGCCACATCCATTAAAAGATAATTCTATTTCTTTCTCAGTACCAGGGCAAGAGATTAATAGTTAATCCTTCACTTTTCCTCTTGCTGGTTCTATGACATCTGACAGATTACTTAATGTAAACTCTCCACTCACCTTTAAATGCATGGGCAATAATTCTAACCTCGCATAGCTGTTGTAAAGATCAGAAGTCATCGCAGGCATGAACACTTCTACCACAGGTTAGAATCCATAGTAGGGGTTCAATGCTTGCTTTTCCTTGTAATTATTTTTCCTTGTTTCTATTCTTGTCCTGCAGAGGTATCGTAGACACTTCTAAAACTGTTTATTGTCATAAGTGAAATGCCAACAGGTGGCTGAGGTGTAGATGTGTACCTGCCCTGAGCAAGCCATTTATTTATCATTCCTTCCCCCTCCCTCGCTTCCCAGCTCAGATGGGTAATTTGGAGCCACTGGGAACTAATGAGAAAATGAAAGGCATTGTTACCATTATTGCTCTGGTGCCATGCGGTCTCCAGTGGGAACATCTGAGGGAGGAAAAAGATAATAAAGAGGAAAAGAAACCTGCCTCAATTTAAGTTGTGCTGTCTAGGGCCTCCTGCACATGACTGCAAAGCCACTTTTCCTTAAGTGGGAGCTAAAGGTTTAATTTCTTCGATGGTTAGAAATAATTCCTAATGATTAACATAATAGTGAATCATTTTTGGCACTGTGAGGTACTATTGATGGTTGTTCCTGCTGAAAGTCAGTGAAACATAGAAATGGCTTTTGCCGTACAATGAAAGAGGAAAATATAACAGCTAATTAATAGGCCATAACATAGTTTTTACTATTATATACCAGAAGTCTGACACACATATTATTAGTTTTCTACAAGGAGAATTTATCTTATTTTTAAGGTATTTCACATACAAAATCTGATTCTTGGCCCTAATCTTGCATTCTTCCTTCAAAATCATTTTAACACACCCCTCTTGACAAGTGTACGAAGGAGTGTGGCTTGCTGGCACCCGCCTTCTGGGGTTCCCACAGGAGACCTCATGGCACCAGAGCAATAATGGTAATAATACCTTTCATTTTCTCATTAGTTCCCAGTGGCTACAAATTACCCTTCTGAGCTGAAAATGGAAAAAGGAGAAGGAATGATGGGCACATCAACCACCTGTTGGTATCTTTAGTTGTGATAGTCATCAGTGTTAGGGATTTCTGTGACACATCACAGGAAGAGGGTGGAAAACAAGGAAAGATAATTACAAGGAAAGGTATGATGTGAGTACCTTCTATGGATTAGGGTTAGATTGCAATTGTTTGGCACCCACAGCAGCTGTGGAAGCCCCTAGTAATGTAGTAGTTGCCCCAGGCAGACTTCAGCTGGCTCCCTTGGGTTCACTGAGAGTATCTATCAATATGGGGAATATAGAAGACCAAAAGTAAAGGAGCTGTCTTAAGGGGTCACTGTGCACTGAGAAAGACTCCAGATTCCAGTCATCATCAGAGACTAACCACAGGGAGACCTTGCGCTGCATCGGTGGCCCTAATGGAAATTCCTGAGCCAGAGGACTATCTCATGAGTACCTGTTATCAGGGGTTGGGTGTAAATGTCTCCCCATTGTCCTTCTTGATCCTTTCTTAGATGTCCCATATGGAAGGAAGGAACAATCATAGTTTCCAGAAATCTCTGAGAAATCCTTGATGTGTGTGAATGAAATCAAACTATTAACTGCACACTTCCTCAAATAGTTCCCAGGCCCAATTATAGTCCATATCCTGAAGTACTACCCCAGGTACCCCAGAATTAAGAGTTCTGGGGAAGAGGTCACACTGCACTCTGATAGAAGGATCTGGGTCCTCATGTAATCTTCAGAAGTTATTTGTCCTCATGGCATCCACACAGTTATGGCCATCAGTTCCTTGTTCAGTCTGATGACAGCTTGCTGGGATTTCTTTCTATTCCTCATTTTCTTGCCCACTTCCCTCTAGTTGGTGTGCCCTTCTCCCCATGCTTCAGGGAAGCTTAGATGTGACCTTCAGGACAGAAGGGGAGAGAGTACTTGACCTCTTCATTTTTTAAAGGAATTTTAAAAGCTACATTGGAAATATAATAAGCCAGCTAAATTCTCCTATAGGAGTGGGAGATTTAAAAAAATACTTTCTACCACTATTGGTTTGACTTGAGTGGTATATCCTGGAGAGGATAGTTTAGCATTTATATGAATCCAACTCTGTAGAATCAGAGCAAGTGAGACGGAAAAGGCTTGACCTTAGTGTTAAGGGAGTTCCTGCAACTCCAGACTGAAGACCCTGGTGACCCAAGTCAGAAATTTCACTGTGTGGCAGTCAGTATCTATAACAGAATGTATAACATTTGTGTGTGCATGCATGGACATACACGTGTCTAGGCAGGCACATGACCATGGAAAGTTGACATCTTTCTTCTCTTTTGTAGCATGGAACGAGTTTTCTCTGTAATTGTGTTCTACCTTCTTCCTTGGGATAAAAACTGTCTTGTTCTTCCATTACTTTTGGTGGAAATTGTAGGATAATTTTTATAATGTTACTTAACATTATAAGAAGTTAATAACTTTATGTCAATGCCCAAATTTAAAAGAAAATGTTCCCTAGTGTGAAAACTCCCCAGGTAGAGATTATTCCCAAGAAGAACTGCCCCCACCTACTCCCTTCTGTCAACTTTGAGATGAAGTTTAGAAACATGGAGTGCAGTTCTGTCACTACTAGATGCAGACCAGCACATAGTAGGCATGTGTGAACGTTCACCCATGCAGGGTATACATCAGAAGCTTAATCCAGCTTCTTTTCAATGATACTGAGTTTGCCAGGCTGAGTGGATATTACTATGCTAGATAAAGCTTCAATGTTTTGGGGACATCTGAGAGGAGGAATGATGGAAGCTAGGTAAAGAAAAAGATCACAAATTTCTTTTGTAAAAAGTTTAATGAGAACCTCGTGGCTTGGGAGACCTTGATTTCAACTTCCAAATGTCTTTACCATCTTCTACCTAGAGTGCAGCCTGCAGCCGTAGCCCTGTGGCATCCAATCCTGTCAGATCTCAGAAGCTAAGCAGGGTTGGGCCTGGTTAGTACTTAGATGGGAGACTGCGTGGAAACACAGGTGCTGTAGGCTTGGGAGACGGACCCGGCAACCCACTCCCAAAAATCAAGTTGCCATTGAAAACCCTCTGAACAGCAGAGAAGTACTGATAATAATGTTTAGTCTGTTGTACACAGGGTCGCTGTAAGTTCCATACCAACTCAAGGGCACCTAACAACAACAACTTAGAGTGTAGGTATTATGACATCTAACCTACACACAGCAAGTGGTACCTGTGGAGATCACCAGGAGAATGAGTTTTCTAACACTTCCTTCTCTTTAATTCCACAAATTAGGTGTTGACATAAAAGTCTTTTAATTTTTTTCAAAAACATGACAAGTATGTAGCATAGTATAATTGATTTTAACTTCTTAAATCAGAATCAGAATGCAAAGCCCACCAAACATATATAAACAGAAAAAAATCATGCAAAAACTCCATTGGTAATATAACTTCCCTCAAAATAGTTATAATGTCTATCATGTTAGGTGTTTGTTTCAATCCATTGAACAGTCATTTATTAAGCATTATCCATCTCCTCTTCCCTGTATAATACCCAACAGAATAAAAATGAAATGCAAATATTTGTGAGTATTTAACATGTGCTGGAAATTTTACTTAGAATGCTTACATTTATTATCTTGTTTAATACTTAATCCATCCTATGAGACAAGTTGCTATAATTTGGATCTGAAATAGCCCTCCCAAAGCCCCTATGCTAAAGGTATGATCCATCAGACTTTGGTGCTGTTGGAAGGTGGTGGAACTTTAGAGGTAGAGCTAGTGTGAAATGGTTAGGTCATTGGAGATGTTTGCTTATGGGGTTACTGGGATTCAGGCTTCTCCCTCTCTCTCTACATTTTCTATATCCTTAGCTTACTGACTCAACGGCACCTAACAACAACAACAAGCTTTCTCTTTAAATACTGACAAGTTAAACAAACTCAGTTTGTGGTGGGGACCTCTGTTTTGTTTTTTGACAGGCACTGACACTCCATTCTAATGGACCATGTTTTGGTTTTAGCTTGCCCATTTGGTCTGAGGAAGGTGGCTACAGGAGGAATTCTGAAGGATAGCACCCCCAGAATTATTTATCTCATTGTGAACTCTTGCCTGAAGCTGCCTCTGCCTGGTGCTCTTGTCAAGAGTCACTTAGGAGAATCTTGCCTGTTGTTGCTTTTTAATCACTGCATTTCTTCCCTCCTGGGTACACTGACCTTGTAAAGAACTCACTAGAGATCTACATTCAATAAAAATAACTTGTATTTATAGATCACCTTTCCCCCAAAATATGAAAACTTCTCCACAAATTTCACTAGAATAAAACAGTAAAATATTATTGAGGAGAGACAGGCTATCATTAATTGTAACTTTTTTTCCTATGTAAGATTATGCTTTCACATTTCCTTTGTTCCTCCCAATGCACCAAAGTTAATTAAATATTTTATAGTTTATTGGTTCCTAATTAAGGTTAAGTTCAATGGTAAATCATAACAGACTATATGGACTGAAATATGAAAATAGAGTGCTGCCTTTCCGAGGCTGAGCAGGCCATCTCCCTTCGAAAGACTGATACAGCCCACTGCTTATAACAAAGATGCTTAAGACATAGCCTCCATTTTCAGACAACTAGGAAGAGTGGGAGATTGGTTACACACCCAAGAATTGCATTGCAAGGAAAGAAGTGATGTTTCCCACAAGAAAGTAATACACAAATTTTTAGGGAGACATTTTGCTTTGGTGTTAGGAATAATAGGTAAAATGTGCTAATATTTTTAAAAAATATTTTAATGAAATTTTAGGAGATAGTCTAAAAAGAAATAAAATTTTAGTATTTTGTATAATCCTAATTCAAGATAAATTTAAGAACATGTGTTTATTCATAATATGTTCGATGTATCTGAGAGATCTAGTGTATATCATGTGATATTTTAGAATCTTAGGATTTCAAAGTTGGCAATTTTTACTAACCCTTTATAAACAGCATGCATGCCTACAGTAATTCAAAGGAAAGCACCACCATGGAGCAGTCACCTGTTTCTGGCACTGTTCCCATCTTCACTGAAAACCTGCTAAGAACACTCCATTTCCATGGGCTGTAAATGTGAAACAGATGAGCTTCTTAGATCCAAACATCTTTCCAACCACATGTGCATATTAGCATATGTATTATATTTCTTGTCCCAGTGAAAAACGATACTGCTTACAAACAATAGGACTGAGCATCTTCCATCATGCAGGGAACAGATTTCTAAGGAGCTTATCATTTAGCTTCCCCACAATATCCATGTCCTCTTGTCAGCCATGTCCAAATGCTGTTGCAATGCATCCCACAACATAAATACTAAACATTGAAATGAATATGAGCAGATGGCTTCCATGATCAGGGGATAAAAAAATACAGAAATGTTAAGAAGAAACAAAAAGTTAGAAAGTCTATAGGAAAAAAAAGTCCAAACTAGAAGCAGTGGAGTCTTTAAAAGTGAGTTGTGAAAACTATATCCCTGACAAAAATATTAAATGGGTTATTGAAAAATCTAGTTTTTGGTGTTTATTAGAGAAGGTGACAAATATTTGGAGCCATGTTGTGCTCATTAAATGTAATTTCTGCCAAAAATCACTTGCTTTTTTCTCAGAAATATTAACACAATAAATTAGACAGGTTCCCTAAATATAGTATCTCTAGATTCTAGCATAAGTGCATGTTTTAAGAATTTCTTGTTGTTGTTGTTAGGTGCCATTGGGTTGATAGCTGACTCATAGCAACCCTCATGGGTTTTCAATGGCTGACTCTTTGGGGATTGCCTTGGGAGTGGATTGCCATGTCCTTCTCCCATAAGAATTTCTTAGAATAACTTTTCTGGGAGGAGTGTAAGTCTATCCCTGGCTGTAAGTTTTTAAAGATTTGAATCTACAAATTGAGTAAAGGTACACAAACTGTACTTACCAGACTTTTTTTTTCAGAATGCCCCAAACCAAGAGGTTGTTGTTGTTAGCTGCCTTCAAGTTGGGTCCAACTCATATTGACCCTATATACAAAAGAATGAAGCACTCCCTAATTCTGTACCAGGCACACAATCTTTTTTATGTTTAAGCCCATTGTTGCAGACACTGTCAGTCCATCTAGTTGAGGGTCTTCCTTTATTTTGTTGACCTACCACTCTCCCAAACATGATGTTCTTCTCCAGGGATTGGTCCCTCCTGATGACATGTCCAAAATACATAAGACACAGTCTAGCCACCTTGCTTCCAAGGAGCACTCTGGTTACACTTCTTCCAGGACAGATCTGTTGGTTCTTTTTGCAGTCTGTGGTATATCCAATATTCATCTCCAGCACCATAAATCAAAGGCATAAATTCTTTTCATGTCTCCCTTATTCAGTGTCTAACTTTCAGAACATATGATGCAACTGAAAATACCATGGCATGAGTCAGGCACACCTTTTTGTCTTCAATGTAACATCTTTACTTTTCAACACTTTAAAGAGGTCTTTTGCAAGAGCTTTTCTCATTGCAATGCATCTTTTGATTTTTTTACTGCTATTTCCTTGAGGTTGATCGTAGAACCAAGTAAAGCAAAATCCTTGACAACTTCAAACTTTTCTCCATTTATCATGAATTTTCTTACTGGTGCAACTGTAAGGATTTTTATTTTGTTGATGTTGAGGGACAATCCATACTGAAGGCTGTGTTCTTTGATCTTCATCAATAAATGCTTCAAATCTTCTTCAGATTAAGTGAGCAAAGTTGTCATCTACATAACATAGGTTGTTAATGAGTCTTGTCATAATTAGAGGTTTTTGTAATGTCCTAATAGAGTGAAACCATGAGACAGATATTAAAATTAACTTAACTTGGATAGAATTTTGTGCTTCATTTTAAAGTCACTTGTAACAAGTGTAGAACTGAGGAGACTTTGATCAATAACTCTGGGTAAAAGTCCTGAGAATCTTAGGTGACAACAACATTTCCAGTCCATGCTCATGGTAAAGGGCTGTTAAGAGAAACCAGCATAGTATCAGGTTACACTCACAGAAATGGTTTCTAGATCCAAGGAAGGACTTAATAGTTCTATGACAAATATACTCACCTCAGACCAACCCAGGACCTAGAAATCATTTTGGGGTACATATTTTAAGAAAGTCTTTCACAAACAAAAGCACATCCAGAGGAAGTTAGTGATGTATTAAAACAACAGTTGGTGAAATGGGGAATAATTAGCAATAGGTAAAGAGTTCTAAGAAGGGAGATGATAACTCTCTTAAAGTGTCAGGGTTCAGCTCAGGCCCGGCAGAGGTCAGAGCCTTGCCCTGACACCGAATGGGTATCGGGGACCCACTGGACCAGGTTGGTGTAGTGGCCAGAGGCGCCAAAGAAGGACTTCAGGAGACCTTCTACAGGAAACAGGAGAGGGAAGGTTTATTGGCTTACTCCCCAAGTGGGGTGCAACCAGCAAGCAGCCCCTGTCAAGTGCTCAAGTGCTAGCCCTAAACCTGCAGCATAGAATGCTGCAGGCTCACTGGTGGAACAGCTCAGCCTTAAAGGCACAGCTACAGGCAGTTGATGTTCTGCTAGGCTGGAGGTCCAGTGGTCTTGACTCTCGCAGCTCGCCTTCTCTACCTCCCTCCTTCCCAAGGATGGGAGGAATTGGGGGGCTCTTCATGGCTTGCTTGTAGCCTTTGGTGCTTTGGGGCCCCTGGTCTTGATGCATACTCTTGCTTGGAGAACTTCCACTGGATTGGGGAACACTGGGTCAAGGTGATGGGGTCTGGGCAGCAGTTGAGGGATGGAGAATGGTGGTGGGGTGAAGGGGGTCTGGGAGCCCTGCTTATATAGGGTCCCAGAGGGGGTGTGTGTCCTGGGGTTAGCCAATCAGGGCACATTCCTGACAGGTACAGCAGGTGAACTGTCATACCTGCCAGGTAGGGGCAGTTATTTAACTGAGATGCTAAGGGTAGCCAATGAAAATTGAGGTGGTTGAGGCTGGTCAGGCTGGTTAGGGTCCATCTTTGCTCACTCGATGGGAGAGGGGATAAAGAAGTGAGTAGAATGCAGCCTGAGTGTTAGCCCCTCATGCTGGTTAGAGGGACCCTATTGATGGGGTGTTTTAAAATCCCCAACATTAAAATATTTCAAAAATTGTCCAGTGAAAAGATATCAGGCTTAGGATAAACTAAAATGATGCATTTGGAAGTTTTAGGAAATGAAAAAATAATTCTTGTTTTGTTCTTTATCTAAATAAAAATGTCCTGCAGAGTTATAAGGCACTGCTGTTGCTCTAACCCAAATTGCATGACAGTTTTAGTGAATGATGTTAAGGCCCAGGTTAGAGTTTCCTTTTCATCATTTTGCTCTTGTGCAGATGTATGAACTTCTCCAAAAATAAATGACCTGAGGGTGTTTTTTTTTAAATGGGGCTCCCCTATGTTCGGAAATGCAGATTTATAGAGGAATATGTTGGGAAATGTATTTGCTAGGATAGAAGAGCAGAGAGATGGATTCTTTCTGCCTGGCACAAACCTGACCACAGGGTATCTCTTGAATATTCTACAAACCACTGACACTTCTATCTGGCTTTCTTTATGGAAGATGCTAGATTTCAACATTGTTGTCATCGTCATTCTTAGGTGCCCCTATGTACAACAGAATGAAACAGAATGTAACACTCCTCTCTGCTACTCATAGTGTTGTTTCAGGAGTGGACTGCCAGATTCTTCTCCCATTTTTGCAGTTCTGGGGATCAAACTCAGGGCCTCAGAGCACACAGACCAAGTGCCCTACCAAATGAGCTAAAACCCAGCCCAGGAATGCAACATTAGGGAACAGCAAGCAGGGTTTAATGTGGTGCTGTCCTTGGTGCTGAACCGAGGCTCAGCCTTTCAGGCTTCTTTCTAGGCTAAACATGGCTGTTTCCTTATTCCTATCCTGCAACAATGCAAATACTACATCTTGCTTATTGATCTCCCCCTCCTCATATTGTGATCTTGGACCTTATATCTTACATATTTCTATCAAGCTTTCTGATAATTCCACTGCCTGGGTTTAAATCTAGTTGGTACCCCTTGACTTGTCTCTGAAGGAAGATGAGTTATTGAAGACATTTGAGAGGGAACTGTAGCAGATAAAATATCACATTAATAGGTTGTATTGACTTATTAAGCAATTATATTTCTTGTCACTTCCAAGGTCATCTCATGGTCTTACCACAAGTAGCTGATGGGGAGATATTTTTCTTTATCCTGATAGAAATCAAGAATAAACAAGGGAAAGTCCCCTTAGTGTTAATGTCCCTGAGTTCCAGAGGCTCACAAGCTGGGCTTCCAAACCCAGAGGCTTATAGCTCTAAGCCTTGAGAACTAGGGGGTTATGGCTACAATCTTTCAAAGATGAAGGTTTACTGCTAAAGGTGTTTAACACAGAGGATTATTGCTCCGGGCTTAATTCTGGCATTCAGCAGCTCAAGTTACAGCTTCTGAACTGTGGCTGTTGGGACCCTCAGCTCTTTAACTCCTGGCAGCTCTCTTTGGAATTCTTCTAGTGACCAAAGCTTCTAATCCTTGTAGTCTTCTTCTTGTCACAGCTTCTCACATTCTTGATATTTCCATTGTCCTTCATAGTCTTTTCTTCAACCACCTCTTATTTTTATACCTCAGAGCTTTGAGTATCCAGTCCCTGAGCTCTCCATGGCTCTCTGGAATTCTTAGTCACCTACGTACTACAGCTGCTGATGATGATCAGGCTGGAAGTCTTGGGGTCTTGTCTGTTGTTTGTACAACCAGCTAAACCCACTCTACTTATGATAAAGACTGCAGTAGGCAAAGGACCATCTAGGAGAAGACATTATTGACTTAATGTTTCAATATCAGGTAGTAGTACATAGGACAGAAGCCTCCCAAGCTAACCCAGATAGAGCCTCCTTATATAGCCAGTAAAGGACATGACATGCTTGTTTGTGGATTGTAATTTCCCCAATCACAGTCCTACATGTGCACAGCCTCTAGTCCCACCAAATCACAAGCTTGTATAAGGACAAATTACAAACCTCAAATAGGTAGTAATCACAGATCTTGCTTAGGCTCAACCTCCCTTCTGTCAATCACAAACTTGTTGCCGAGTCACTGAGGGAGTTTGTCTTCTTCCTCTAGGACTTTGTTGAGGACTACTGTCCAGAGCACCTTGGGACAGGGTTTTTTGCAGCAGCATCAGGCAGGGTTGTGTAGAGTTCATGGGTGAAGTGATCTTTTCCAACAATAGTGCAGGCTGAAGCATTTGTGATTGGAGCAAGCCCTCCTAAAGCAGAAGTTTATAGTTTTATCAGTAGCCATGGTTGTAATGTTTCTTGAAGTGGGAATATGGTTTCCTCAGAGTGACCACAAAGTGCTTAAAGCAGTTGGGCTGTCATGATGGTAGTTGAACTGGTCACCAAAATAGGAGCTGCTGTGTTGACAGTTCCCTTCTCAAGGAAATGGGGCACAAGGGAAGGGCCTGACAGCTGTCAGTCAAAGGATCAAATCTGCCTATTGTCCCACAGTTTAGCTTATTTGACAGACTAGTAAACAATAGAAGGTACTTACATTAAAGACCACTCATTAACATTAACATTTTAACAGTATTTAACAATGCTTAACTCCTAGCCAAATTCCCTTAAGAACAGTTGGGTGTTTCTATCTGTCTCATTTGCTATTCATTGATTCTTAGTAAACTTAGACATAAAGGCTAATATTGAATATACTGAATCTCTGTTCTAAAAAGAGGGTTTTAAGGGTTTAATAAGGCCAACTATAGACTAGGTATAAAAACTGAATATTTTTTCTTATGCTTCTGATTGATCTCATGAACAAAACACAGTTCGTGTTGGCTCAAGATATAAATTCTTTAAACTAACATGGCTTTGCATGAAATTAAATAGCCTTGAATAAATTTGCCAGATAACTAGAACTACGTTGACAGAATATCTTCAAAACAAAAGTGGAGATCTGCTGAACTTGAGATATGTAGGGTAAATAGTCATATTCAGTGAATGAGGGAGAACACTGCTGGGCAGTCAGGGAAAGGTGCTTCTGCCCTACTGCAGAATCTCAACAGACCGAGAAATTCCCTATGGTGAGCATTGCTTCCCATGAGCGAGGAAATGGACCTCAAATAAGATTGACACCAAATGCAAGGATCTTGGAAATCTCAGCATTAAAGGAGGAAAATGAACTACTAAAGGAAAAGAAGAGCATGAATCATAAAAGAAAGGAAAAGTTTGAGAAACTCTGCTAGTTAATGAGAATTAACTTACATAAAAACCTGAGCAGAAGACAAATCACGTCAGGTTCATAAATTATATTGCCAACTTTTAATCACAAAATTCCTTGAGGAAAGAGTTCATTCAAAGTACTTCAGTAGTTGTAATTTACAGAACATTGCTACACTCTATTATGCAGTTAGTACATACTTTCCATGATTCATGTGAGTTTGGAAGAAAGAAAAAAATCTCTTCCAAAATAAAGGGGAAAATAGAAACAAGATTTCAAGAAATATAACAAGTGAGGCATGTAACTCTCAGGATTCACCCAGTGATATTCTGTGATTGAATAATATAACAAACATGAAGAGTGAAGGAATTTATATTGTTTCATAATTTAGAACAGACTTTTAACATCTGGTTAAACTAAAGGTCAGATTTATTAGTCTTAGAAAAATTATCCAAATTAGAAATAGCCACAGAAGAATCAGGCCATTTGTTGCAAAATTTTGCTCAAAAATTTAAAACATATTCTCCAGAGCAAAGGTGTCCCAGTGTTCATTTGAATAGCTCTTATTATCATATCTTGCCCAAGATGCTCAAGGGGCCAAGTAGGCAAGGGCCATTCCTCATTGTGTCTTCATCCTTTTACCGCTGTGGTTCTTTCCAAAGCTATGGACTTTGCATTCTGAAAAAAATCCAATATTAAACTCTTGGGTTCACAGAATGCCTCAGATCAAGCACTATGTATATTCCAGAGGAAGAAGAAAGATATATGTATTGAAGAAAGAATTCTCATGGGAAATTCCTCACTTAATGAAGAGCATCCTACTTGAAGCCATCAGAGTAAACCGGGCTGCTCTCTGGTCTGTATTTTGTGGCTAAATTGCCTCCCTGGATGGCAGTCAGAGTAGACTAAATCTCAGCAACAAGTGTTTGATTTTCTTCCACTGAAGTATGGATGAAGTTGTGATAAAAACACTTCAAGTTAGCCTCTCAACTTCACTTGTACAGCTATCAAGTAGGGATTTGTTTTGAGTTGAATGTATTTAAGATATACAATGTGATGTTTGGATATACACATAAAAAGTGAAGTTGTTTCTACAGCCAAGCCAATTAGCCTATCCCTCATTTCACATAGTTACCTTCTGTGTGTATATTGGGGGGGGGGGCATTTGTATGTGTGGTAAGAGCACCTAAAATCTATTCTCTTAGCAAATTTCCAGGATACAACATAATATTATACTATAATCCTCATGTTGTATTTTGGATCTTGTAGAGTTGCTGTAAAGCACTTGAACATAGGAGAAGCACAGTAACTGTTGACTCTCTTTGGAGGTTATGGATAAGCACTTGTAAAAAAGAGAACTAGGAAGTAAGTTAGTATTTCTTCCAATTGGTGCCACAGTGCTCAAACATGTAGATCTCATTTGCCCAGAAAGTCTTACAACTGCATGGTTAGTGTGTAGTTGTCCTGTCTCCTCTGAAGGGAGTGTCCAGGGGGTATGTTCCAGTCCCAGGAATAAGTATGACAAATAAGGCTGCTGAGTTAAGGTCTAGGTTTATCCAGTTGTCCTAGAAGAAAAGATAAAGCATACTCCCCCAAAGAAGCCACTCTTGGGGAAGCAGGCATAGACAGATTGATGTGACACTAAATTTTAAAATTATTAAGGTAAGGAAATTCTTTTCCAATGTGTAGAGTGAGAGAAAATAGGAAAATAAAATTTTAATCCAAAAGTAGATGAGGAATTACTGCTAATGGATATGAGGCTCTATTTTGTGAAGATTAAAATGTTCTAAAAATATATGATGGTGTTAGTTGCAGACCTCTCAAGGTAACTGGACTTGCATGGATTTGCATACCTAACCAGGTAATTTTATGGCATATACATTATATCTCAAGTCCTAGTGTGCATTTGCAAACCTCTGTTAATATTTTTTAAAGTATGAAAAGATGGTATTCTCTAACAATGAAGACAAAATAACCTGGTTTTACATCCTATCCATTAGTGCATAATACACATCTTTTCCTAGGAACACTTACCCAATAGCCTCAACTGAGTGCACAAGGGATTCTTGCTAACAAATAGATAATTTCAAGTTTATTCCCTGAAGTTCATATACTTTATTTAGGGAAAAAGAAACCTCAAACCCATGCACAGAGTGGGTTTATTTTTAGTTGAGGCATAACTCAGAATGTTTATGATGGAAAGCCGTGTTATGCTTACGGGTCTTAACTAGACTAGGCCCGATAACTGGGTCAGGAAAAGTTTGTAGGTGTGGATCAGCCAGAATTTTCTTACTGGGGAAAATCCTGAAACTCTGATGTGCTAATGCCATAGGGGAACAAATGACCTGCACAGCCAGCTGCAGTTGCTCCCTTGGATATTTGTTCTCCTTGTATATCTGAAGCACTCAGAAACCTAAGTGGACCCAGGCTTCACTGGGGGGTCGTGTCATTCTGGTGCATACACAAACCTGAACCCTGTTTAGTGGTCAGCCTATGTCTCTTGATTATGCTTTAAAGCGCATGCCAAGTAGCAAACATCAGGTGCATAGATAGAAGAAAAGGCTGCAACAGGAAGGTAACACTGATTAATGGGCTACTTCTGTACTTAACAAGCTATTTTGTTAAGTTGGCCTATAAAATGAAATGCCAGGTCATTTATATTCAACAAACTTATAACACAGAAACAGTGCTGGAGGCTGGGGACAAAAATGTAAGCAAGCCACAGCCCTGCCCCAGTAGACACTCTTTTATATGGCTCAGCTCTTACCCTTTCTCCTTTGCGAGTTAAATATGCAACAATGAAGAGCAATTGCCTAAGACAATGTCTTTTTTTAAAAGTATAACGTGTGGTTGATTTTCAGTCACAATTTCCCTTTATTGGAGTCTATGGTTTATAAATATAGAAGAGAGTTTCTGATCATCAGAGAATATACAGTTGTTCCCAGAATCTCCCAGTCTCCTCCATAAGCTTGAAGGATCTTGGAAATCCCTTTGTGCTTTGTACTAGAATGGGTTAGTGTTCCTAGCTCCCTTTAAAAAGTCAGAAAGTGAATTTATGTCAACTGTTATTTAGCTCCAGAAACTCCCTTTATCTCTCAAAGATCTCCTTCTTGATCTAACAAAAGTGGATTTGAGGTACATATTATTGCCTTCCCATTGACCGCACCCCCATGCAGTTTAGAGCATTAGGGTTAACTGCAGATATCGGCTGCATTTTTTGATTATTCATACTTTGATTTACGTGTATGTGTGTGTGTGTGTGTGTGTGTGTGTGTGTGTGTGTGTGTGTGTGTTGCATCCGTCATCCCATTTGCCCATGTGATTCATTGATTATAAAATGCCAAAGATTAAGACCTAAACTCTTGATCTAATGGGAGCAGTAACAGCAAGGATCTTTCCTTACTCAACCTGAAACCCTGAACCCTGATGAAAGCTCCAAAGGGTATGGATGCTCCCACACTCTCACACTCCAACAGGAAGATCCCTGGGCAAAGGCCAGGGCCCCTCCACTTTTTCTCACATTGTTGTTGTTAGGTGTCCTTGAGTCAGGTCTAACTCATAGCAGCCCTATGTATAGCTGAACGAAACACTACCTGACATTGCCTAGCACCACGTCAGTGCTTCTCTGCTATTCATAGCAAAATGGCTGATTCTCTCACATTAAGTGCTAATATCTTGGGATTCTTTGTGAGAAAAATATGAAGCATGCTTCATTGTCTGTGCCAGTGTGACTTCTAATGAACCTGATTTTACATTTGTAGAAGCAGTTTCTCTCTTTCAAAGGCTGACCCTGAGTTAATCTGTAAAAATTACACAGAATTATAAGGCTATCAACAATTTTAAAAGGGGACAAGGAAAATATATGTTATAGGTACCAGGGAAAAGTCACCTGGCTCTTGGGTTACTTATACTCAGTAAGCACGGAAGTTGGGTGGATATAAAGATGGACATATAAAGATGGCAACTATACATTTAGGGTTGATTTAGATTTCAAGAAGGTGTTCAAAGCTGCCTCCTGAGAGGCTGCAGTGGCTGGAGGGCTGGCAGGGTCAGGGAGAGGTCATGAGGCTGGCAGGAAGCAGACAGCATGCATGACTGGGAAGGCTCATTTTGCCTCTCCCTGCCCACAAGATAGGGATTATTCTAAACCTTGAAATCCTTATCTAGATAATGCCTGGAAATGTATGGGGAAATGCTTGTTAACTCTGAAGTATTGCATATAAGATACTTATTATCATGGAGATACAGGCTACTTCATAATCCTAGACTATTTTAGGGAATCTCAGAAGAGGGTTTTTATTTAACTGTTTTCCTAGTCCCTTGTTCCTTCATAGAATGAGGCTCTGCATAAGTACATAAAAACATAAATCTTCTTCCTTTCGAGTTCAAATAAATGGTATTTTTTTTCTTCTCTACTAAAGCTTAGTAAAGAAGAAAGAAAAGGGAAATTGCTGCTGAGTAAAAGCAGTGAGCAAAGTGAAAAAGAAAAGCATCTTCTAAAAGGTTTTGGACTATTGTGATTTGGAAAAATAAGAAGGTTTTGTTTTATAACAGTGACATGTCATGAGTTTGGGGAACTAAGAAAATAACACAAATATTTATATGTACCACTAATTTTTTTTACTACAACTTTAGTTTTTTTGGTAGAATTTCAGTGTAAAGAAAAGTGGAAGGTAGTACAGAGATGACTTACATGTACTGCATCTAGTTTTTCCCTTTATTAACATTTTATATTAATATATTTGTTATCATTAATAATAGTAATATTAACTGAATTCCATAGTTTATTCAGATTTACTTAATTTTTATCTAGTGTCCTTTTTCTGTTTCAGGATCCCACCCATGACACCACATGACATTTTGTTGTTGTTGTTGTTGTTGTTGTTGTTAGGTGCCTTAGAGTCTGGTCCAACTCATAGCAACCCTATGTACAACAGAACAAAGCACTCCCTGACACTGCCATGCCTGGCACTGTATCAGTGCATCTCTGTTATTTGTAGGGTTTTCAGTGGCTGATTGTTTGGGGATTATTTCAGGAGTGGGCTTCCAGGTCCTTCTCCCACTTTTGTGGTGCTGGGTTCACCCAGGGCCTCAGAGCACAGAGCAGTATTCTACCAACTGAGTTAAGCCTTAGTCATTGATTTATACTGCAAATGGTCTAGAATTTAGTTTTGGATTATAGTGCATGTATCCACATGTGTATCTCTGTATCAAATTGGTTACTCTTTCTACAAGTCTCCATTGATCATGCCAGTAAGGCATTAGCAGCCACCCATTGGAATTGTAATATTACATCTATCCCAGAGCTCAGCTGTATAGATACAAGATCTAAGAAAAACATAGGCAATGATTAGCACAGAAAATTTTAAAATAGCTCAATGCTACAGAATGTTAACCAGATCCGTGCACATAACTTCTAGCTTCACTTCTCTAACTCACTGGCTTTTATTTCACATGTTTCTGACCATTTTATTACCATAGAATATTTTGAAAACTCAACTTTCAGAATGAGTCCATACCTAAGCAGCTGATATTTAATTGAAAGTGTAGAATAAGTCTTGGAGTCAGAAGACCCAGAAGATAGCACAGATAGAAGTATTATCTTTTTAGTGATTTTAGGAGCTTTTGAATTCAGCACAGTGGTAAGGGCAAAAATGCCCATGGTAGGACCAGCATACTTGTGTTCAAGGAAATAGTAAAGAACAGTGTCTAAATCTAGGCTGTATTTTCTCCGAAAACAGTTTAGAACTTGAAGATGGGTTTTGTAAATGAACTATGAAATCGTTTTTTTAAGCTAGGAGTCATCAGATAACTTAGTAATTTGTACCTTATTCCACCTGAGAGATGGTACAGTCTCAAGAAAAAGGCCTAAGGCCCCTGAGGCAGCAGACCCTAGGTCAAGATTGTGGCCATATCACTCATGAGCTGTGCAACCTTGTGAGAAATTAACTACATGAACTCATTCATGCACTGAATTGATATTTATGTATGAGACACTATGGTTGCAAAATGACCCAAAGAGACAAAGGAAAGGCCCCATCTCATGGAGTTCAGATTCTGTTCTCTAGTCTGATCTATAGCTGTATACATTCATGATATCAGGTGGCAGGCCAAACCAACAATATCAAAGGAGCAGGGTGAGGAATGTACTTGGCCATGGACATGGTCAGAAGGGGTCCTTTCGTACAATGACACCAGAGGTAAGGACAGAAGAGGCTGGAGAAGGAGCAGTGTGCGCCTTCCTGAAAATACTGATTCCAAGACTCTGAGCTGGAAGCTATTGTTGAGTTTATGGAGAGCAGAGCCAGGAGTTTGTATTGCAAGAGGCAAAGTGGAGAGTTGATTGATCAGAGATTCAGGCCAATGCCAAGGTAAGGACAGGGGATTTTCCTTGACTAACACTAGAATAGTTTTGAGGCAGAGGGACAGTGACACCATCTTGTTAATGTTATACAAGGATTCTTTTGGATTCTTCATGGACGCACGGGTGGAACAGGACAGTCAGAGCTCACCCCAGGAGGATGCAATGTGATTTGCACCAGATAGTAACATGGAGGTAGGGACAAGGAAGTAATCAGATTCTGAATTTATTTTGAAAATAAAACCAGCAAGATTTGCTGGTGGATTGGATGTCAGATTTGAGTAAAGAGGAACCAATGATGCTTTAAGGCCTTTGACCATTTTGAGTAGAAAAGGGGCTGGAGGATGGACATGAAGAGTTCAGGTGTGGATGTTGAGTTTGAGATGTCCATGTGTCATGTGAATGGAGATGTTGGGAAGGTAGTTGAAAATCTGCATCTAGCTGCAGGGAAAGGAGCCGTGGGCCACAGGACTGGATGGGATTTCATCACCCAGGGCATGAGTACAAGTGGAGAAGCAGAGACCAGCAGGTTTGGAGGTTAAGAACTGGAGGAGGAGCCAGTGAAACAGGCAGCCAGTCTTAGAGCACTGAAGGAGTGACATTCTGCCTGTAAGGGGAGGGGTGATTGCCATGGCAAGCCCTCCAGTAGGCTGAAGAAAATGGGACTTACCATGCACTGTGGGTTTGGTACTGTGGAGACTGTGGGAAAGCTTTAGTTGCCTTATTTTTAAGTGAAGATGGTAACACCACATACCTACAGTGTTGCAGGTGTTAATATAGAGTGCATGTGAATTGCTTAGCACAGTAAGTATGCAGTTCATGTTGGCTACCTTACTGGGTAAAGTTTATAGATCACTTCAGTGATCTGAGCCTCCTGAGTGATCTGAGAGCACAGCATGGCTGTTGCACTCATTGTCCTTGTTTATCAGTGAGGATACTTTCAGAGCAATTGAATGGAATAGTAAGATGACTGAGAAAGCATTCTTCCCAAGCCCTGCTTCCCTGAGCATTGTCACATCCTGCTTAAGAATCACTTGCTATGTTACAAAAACAAAAACAAACCTGTTTATTCTAATTTTTCACTTTAAAAAGTGAATGGGATGTAGCACTATTCCCTTATAAACAAATATCCCATACTTCATTCTCTTCCCTCTTGAGTTTGTTTAATGTTGATATATATTTACATAAAGAAAGGCTACTCAGGGCGTGGTAGTGTCAGCAACTTGGGAGGTGGAGGCAGGAAGATCACAGGTTTGAGGCCAGCGGCAGCCTGCGTGTCTTAGTGAGACCCTGTCTCATGATAAAAAATTAAAAAGGGGTTGGGGTACAGCCCAGTGGTATAGCACTTGCAAAAGTATACTTGAGGCCCTGGGTTCAACACCCAAGTACCACAAAAATCAAAAACAAACCAAAAAAACTACTCATTCTGAGCCTGTCTTTGAGTAATGGAGATGGCCTCAATATAATGAAGAGACAAGGAACATAGACCACAAAAATGAGCCCCCTGAGCTCTGTGTCTAGAGCAGGCAGCAAGGCTGACCTTAGCTCCAGCTACTTCTATGCTGCTCATCACCTCTGCTGGCTGAGAGTGTCTTCTTGCCCCAAGTTTTACACTCACATACCTCTCAATCCTGGCTACATGCCAAAATCACTGGGGAACTTTGCATTAATGCCCATGTTTTGACTCATGCTCTAATTTTCTGACTTAATTCATCTAGGATTAGGCCCAGACATCAGTAAATTTTTGTGACTGAGTTTACTGAGACATAATCCATACACAACAGAATTTACCCTTTTTTATGGACAGTTCTGTGAGCTCTGACACAGGCACACAGTCATGCAGCCAATGCCACGTTCAAATGCAGAGCCTTTGTATCACTGCAGATAACTCCCTGTGCCCTTTCCTGTCCTCCCCTCCACCCTGGGGATCACTCATCAGTCTATTGCCTGTGGCATCAGCATTTTTTAAAGGCAGGTGACTCTGACATGCAGCCTGAGTGGAGCATCTCTGCCTCGGAGCCTTTAGGAGAATGTTGGGGAATGGGGAGGGGAGCTGCTGGATCCTTCCATTGGAGGGTCGCATCCTTAGGCTTTCTTTAGGGCCACCGGCTGAGAGAAGACAGCCCCACTGTTTACTGCTTGCTGGTGCTGCATGTTCTAGTAAGGATTCAAAGGGAGAAAGGAATGGATGAGTGGGAGGTGCCAAGGCATTGCCTGGGGAGGGCCAGCCTCTTATACTTGCCATGGTGGACTCTCTGAGGACTCCAAGCACATGTGGAGCCCTTCATGGGTGCCCCGCATTGTTCTCAGCACCATGGACACAATGGTGAACCTCGTACATATAGAGTCTCTGCATGAAGGGGGCTTGTTTCAAGTGAGTGGAGATGGGCAATGAAAATAGACATGTTGTTATTGAAGAAAACAGTATATGTATACGGTAGAAAATGTCAAAGTTGCATCCAAGTGATAGGATAATAAGGAGGTGGGGACAGCCCAAGAAGGGTCTCCCTGGTCACATTTAAGCTAGGACCTGAGTATGAAACGCAGCCATGTGGAGTTAAGGAAGATTCCAGGCCAAGGGAGCAGCCTGTGAAAAGGTCTTCTAATGGAAATGGGGTTCAGGGGCATCAAGCAAGAGAGCAAGCTGGCATGCCTCTGTGGATGCATGGGGAATATGAAGGAGAGGAACAGGGGAGGCAGGCAGGGACCACATCTCTAGAATGACATGCACGTGGATTTCATTCTAAGTGTGAAAGTCATGGTATTTGACATGGGAAAGTAATATGTTCTGCTGTGTTGTAAGATATGACTTTGGGGGCTGTGTGGACTAGATTGTAGGGGGTAGAGTAGGCCTGAGTGAGATTCAGGATGTTAGGTAAGTGTCTAGTGGATTGATCAGTCTAGACCAAGTGAGATGACAGAGGCCAACAGCAGCCACCAGTCAGCTGGGGAGCGAGGGCACAGCCCACAAGGGTGGACTTGGGAGACAGATGACTTAGAGAAGTGTCTTCTGGGCTTGCTGAGGCTAAGGGGTGGCGCATGAGGGAGAGGAGGCTCTGAGATGTCTCAGATTTGGGGTTCTCAGATCACTTGTGATAGATTTGCACTGTTCTCACCCTATAGAACCTTCAGCTTTTCTATGTTGTTGTTCTTAGGTGCCATCAAGTCCATGTCCGACTCATAGCAACCTTATGTACAACAGGTGAAATACTATTGTCAGTGCTTCTCTGCCCTTTGTAAGGTTTTCAGTAGCTGATTGTTTCTAGGGAGTGGGATGCCAGGTCCTTCTCCCAAGCTTACAGCACCTGGTGTTCCCAGGTGGTCTCCCATCCAAGTACAAACCAGGTCCAACCCTGCTTCTTAGCTTCTGGGATCTGAAGGGATTTAACACCACAATGGTATGACAGCAGGCTCTTCTTTTCTATACTGATCTCCAATCACTACCTGGAATTCCAGCTTCCTGGAACCAAGGACAGTAAGCCACAGCTGAGATGTCACCCACATGGCAGTTTAGCAGTTCTGCTTGGCCTCTGGTGAGCCCATGGGTTAGCACAGGGAGGAAAGACACCAGACTACAATTAAGAAAAGTCAGACTCTAGCAGCAGCAATGGGATTAAAAGCAAAAATCAATTAATTCCTCTAATATGCGCCAAACTGAGTTTTAAAAGATTTGGCTCTGACTATCCCTTTATTAGGAGAAGGATGTGGCAATCTATCTGGGTCACTAAGAGTCAGACACTACTCAGTGGCACCTAACAACAATAACAACAAATCCCTTTACAGTGCAATGTAAAGTAAAATATGAAACTCACGTCCAAGTGAATGTGTAATTTTCTTGAACAAAATAGAGCTGTCAAGAATACATGACAACAATTATGTGTGTTATGAAACAACATTCGTGAATCTCTGTTTTCAAAAGTTTGATTAGCTACATTTGGATTTAACCATCCAAATAGAAAATAAAATCAAAAAAATGTTCAATCATGTTGCTATAACTCAATGGCCAGCTCTCAGTTGCAGTGGTCCCTGGATGAAGCAAGAGATTCACCATGTTGGCTCATGGGTTCTTGCCAGGAAGGCACCACCATGCCTAGCTTGACACTCATATTTTCACTCTGCTGTTTTTAGCCACTGTTTCATGGGTAGCACCTATTTTAGACCCACGTCACGCTTCTTAGACATCTCTTCTCTGCTCCCCATGTGCTCACTCTGTGAATTTCTGGGAGAAATGGGTCAGTGTAAAACACTCAAATGAAGCTTGTTACAAGTGAGGGGAGATAGCCAATGAACAGTAAGCACACATACAAAGTAGAAAATATCATGGACTAGGAAATGCTATGCACAGAACTGAACCCAAGAGTTATGGTAGGCTCAAACTTTGTGACCAGGTCTGACATGGAAGCCACCTCTTGGCCCCCTAGGCCTTCCGTTGCCATTGATACATCACCCTTGTAGTCACAATTTAGGTGCCTACACTAGATCAGCCAGGTGGGCAAAGACCTTTCAGATTGAAATAGACTTTGTATATTCCAGGTTCCT
Organism: Pedetes capensis; assembly: GCA_007922755.1. Lineage (NCBI taxonomy): Eukaryota > Metazoa > Chordata > Mammalia > Rodentia > Pedetidae > Pedetes > Pedetes capensis. The sequence goes on along the minus strand of VMDO01000528.1, from coordinate 211,876 downwards.
CTAGTCTGTCTGTGATGAATAAGGCCTTTATGCTGTTGAGGCTTATGCCTATGAAGGGACAAATGGCAACATTAATCTATGTATTATTTCTTTCCCCTATGGACATTAGAAGGATAGCCAAGGTCAATGCAGCAGTGTGACCTGAGTGTAGTTTTTCCTTCTTTCTTTTCTTATACGAAACATTGACATTGATGATATTATGTACTATATCTACTCCTTTTTCTCTGCTGTCCTCAACTTCTTATTCTTATATAGCTTTTAGAGTTATAGAATCCTAACAATACCAGCATAAGGGGGCCATGTTTCTAATAGTTGTCATGCTAGCTGATGAGGTATATAATATACAAGTCTTCACTACTAGAAAACCACACTAACCACACTAATAAGAAATGTGGTATGAAACATGCACTTACAGGGACTTTGTGGCTGGCTATGTTTCCTCCAGGGCCTATTGTAAATAATGTGTCTTGTGGAGGAGTAAGGATTGGCCATCTATGTTGTTGTTGTTAGGTGCTGTTGAGTTGGATCTGACTCATGGCAACACTCATAGGGTTTTCAATGGCTAATTGTTTCAGGATTGCCATGTCCTCCTCCCATTTTTGCAGTACTGGGGGTCGAAGCTGGGTCCTCAGACAGCATGGAGGAGCACTCTGCCAACTGAGTTAAACCCCAGACCTTGCCATCCATTGTTGTTGTTGTTAGGTGCCATCAAGTCGGTATCCGACTCACAGTGACCCTCATAGGGTTTTCAATGGCTGACTGTTTCGGGTTTGCCTTGGGAGTGGATTGCCAGGCCCTTCTCCCATTTTTGCGGTGCTGGGAATTGAACTTGGGACCTCAGAGACTGCAGCGCAGTGCTCTACCAGCTGAGCTAAATCCCAGCCCATAGACATCTGCATATCGCATCAGGCACATGCCAACAGCAGGCAGGTGTCCAAGTACTGTCCACGCTGGGCTCCATGGTGCTCACCTGTAATCATAGTGTCTCATAAAGCTGTGGCTGGGAGATCATGAGTTCAAGACCAGAGGCAGCCTGTGCAACTTAATGAGAACTGACTCAAAATTATAATAGGGCTGTGGGTGCATTTCAGTAGTAGAGCACTTGCCTAGCATGCTCAGGGCTTGGGTTTAATCTCCCAGTATTATAAGTAAGTAAGTAAGTAAGTAAATAAATAAATAAATAAATAAGACTGTGACTGCCAAAAGAACCAACAAATCTGTCCTAGAAGAAGTACAACCAGAGTGCTCCTTGGAAGCAAAAATGGCCAAACTGCATCTTACGTATTTCGGACATGTAGTCAGGAGAGAACAATCCCTGGAGAATGACATCATGTTTGGGAGAATGGCAGGTCAACGCAAAAGAGGAAAACCCTCCACCAGACGGATTGACACAGTGTCTGCAACAATGGGCTTAAACATAAATAAGATCATTTGCCTGGCACAGAATCAGCAAGTGTTTCGATCTGCTGTACATAGGGTCGCTATGAGTCGGACTCGACTCGATGGCACCTAACAACAACAACAACAAATAAAACTGTGCTGTTTAAAACATTGGCCTCTAACCACATGTGACTATTTAAATCTGAATTAAGTAGAAAAAGTAAAACTTTAAAATTCAATTACTTAGTCACACTAGCTCCATTACAAATGCCCCATCCACTTGCATATGTAAAACATTTCCATCATCACAGAAAGTTCTCCGGACTGAACTGTGATGTAATACCTTTCCTGAGTAATATGGAGAAATATTAAAATTTTTCACCTTTTAAATATTCTGGTATATTAAATCAACTTGGTGTTGATCATGTATAGAAAGAAGATACATTTATGTCAATGGATAAGCAAACTCCCAAATTTTATAGATCTAAATAAGCCATGTGGATTATAAGTATTGACTGTCAATAATAATGAAGAGGAATTAGGCACAGGGTAGATTTGAGCCAACAGGACTGAAGCTATAAAGGAGGCTTTTCTGTTAAGGAGAGTATGCAGGACCAGCATGGTATCTCTGGGTGCTTCTTTCTGTGACAATGATGTTTAAAGGTCCCACATACTCAGGCAGTACTTCCTTATTCTAAAGTAACTGGAAAAATTGAGGCCCCCCTGAGCATTCCAGAGTCCCTCCTTCACAAGTTGGTATTGAGACAAGTGGGACTGGGCAATTTGTCTCCAATTTTATGAAGAGAGGAGCAAAGACAGTGAGGTGATTGTCCTGACCCACCCCCAGTCAGCTGGACACTGACCATATGGCTTACTGCAAGGAGCCAGCTAGAGTAGAAGCAGCCCTGTGCATCTCCTCTTCCACGTGACTTGACCCAGGGGCAGAGTGTGAAGGAGGCTTCTGGTAGGTAGGAGGCAGTATGGCTCTTATTAGGGAAAGAATCCCAGTGTTTTGAAGCAATCAGAAGCCCCTTTACCATGGACTATGGTATGCAAGAGTGTGTGTGAATTCCCCCTTGATGAGTGTCTCATGTAAGCTACCAACCATTTAGTGAGCCCTCTTTCATTCACAAGACTGCCCTTGCAAACTAAAATGTATGGAATTATAGCAGCAGTGACTCATTTTACTAAAAGAGTTTGCACTCTTTTGTTCTTTCTCCGTCATGTGAGGATGTAGCAAGAAGGGTGTTATCTATGGGCTGGGAATGTTGTCTGGGTGCACAGGACTTGGTTAGCATGCATAAAGCTCTAGATTTGATCCCTAGTACAAAAAGAAAGGCTGCTATCTGCAAGCTAGGAAGAGAGCCCTCAAAAAACCCAAGCATCCACGTATGCTAGCACCATGATCCAGAACTACCAGCTGACTTTCAGCATCCAGAACTGTGAGAAAATAAATTTTCTGTTGTTTAAGCCACTCAGTTTATAATATCTTGTTATAGCAGTTCAAGTAGACTCAAACATTTAAATTTGGACAGAATATTAGAAGGAAAATCTCAGGCTGGAGATATAGTTGAGTCACATGTACAAAGCTCTGGGTTCAATCCCTACCACAGCAAAATAATAATAATAATAATCTTTAAGTAAATAAGGAAGAAGCTTGTCATACCTTTCAATTTCCAGTCTCTGCTGCTGAGAATTTGCAGTGTGGGTGATGTTTAGAATATTCTGGAAAGCAACAACTTTATAGTAAGCATTAAAAGATATCAGAAAGTTCATTCCAAACTGTCATAAGCATCTTTTAGGTCACTAGCATGGAGTGAATTCCCCATTTACACAGGCATCTAACAAAATAAATTTAATAGTCCTGGGCAATGGAGGAACTACCTGGGTAGAGTGCCAGGAGAGAGGGGCCTAGAGAGGCAGATCTGTGACCTAAAGCATCCAGGAACAGGATGAACATTGGGCTGAGTACAGTTTATGTCCTATGAGGCAGAAGCCAAGTTGACAGGAGAAAATCAAGAACATTTTAGGCAGAGAGACATTGGAATCAATGGAAGGGAGTGGGCAAGGAAGCAGGTGAAGCTGGAGGCTACAGAGCTTTTGTTCCTGAGGGGCTTGTGGCTGATGTTCATTTTATTTGGCTTCTAGTGAGGTGATCTGTGCTGGTTCCCTGGCAGAAAAACATAGTCATGGAGGACAGTTAAAGAATGTTCCTTTTTTAGGATATAGCAGATGATGGCCACAGCAGGTGGGTCCATTCAAATGTGGAATCTGTGTTAAATCAGGACCTCAATGTCTGGAAACATGAGTTGTACCCTTGATTGTAATCTCCACACAATGGCCTTCAAATAGGCTGCCTTCTCCACAATTTCTAAGGTTCTTTTATTCTGTATTAACATTTTTAGGGATTTCATCTGCCCAGATTAGTCTTGAAACCATACATTAATGTGTTCATGTGTGTGTCTCAGTGTCATCCATTTAGATAAAATGGGATGACATCTGAACCACCCCTCAAAAAAAGTTCTGTGTTTTGGATTGGAAAGAGGTCTGACTAATGAGAGATTCTGTGGGTTCTGTCATAAAACTATTATTCTCTAAGCCCATTTTCCAGTAGACTGTCCTTCTTTCTCCTATATGAATTTTCTTGAGAAGAAAGTGTGCTTCATTTGTCTTTGTCATCTATCCTTTGCCAAGGACAGCAAGCCCGTGTTGAGTTTGCTCAAGTTTTTGATGGTCCAATATCTCATGCTACTTGCTAAGTCTTTGCCACAGGAAAACATTGTGACTTCCATGTAGCATTTCAATTATTTTCCAATCTCCTCTGACATAAAGGTTAGTGGAAAGAATTGGCCAGAAATCAATGAGGGAATAGCTGATCCGATTTTGGCTGACTTGAGGAAGGAGATGGCAAATAAATGTCAACCTGAAATAAACAAAAGATTTTAAGTTACTGAAAATGACAAGAAACTCTAGAAAATAGTCCTCTGTAGGATGTGTAGTATGTGAAGATTTTCTCCCATTCAGTGGGCTCTTCCTTAACTCTGTTGTTTCCTTTGCTGTATGGAAGCTTTTTAATTTCCTGTAACCTCATTTATCAATTATTGTTGCCATTTCCTGGGATATTGGAGTCTTGTTAAAGAAATACTTTCCTATGCCTATGTGTTGGAGTATGTTTCCTAACTTTTCTTCTAGTAGTTTTAAAGTTTCTGGTCTTATGTTGAATACTCTTACCCATTTTGAGTCGACTCTCATGCACATTGAGAGATATGGATCTATTTTCATTTTTTTGCAAATGGATTTTCAATTTTTTGCATCGCCATTTGTTGAAAAGGCTATCTTTTCTCCATTGAATGTTCTTAGTCCCTTTGTCAAAGATCAGGTGGCTGTTGTTGTGTGGGTGTATCTCTGGATCTTCAATTCTGTTCCATTGGTTTGGAGCCTATTTTTGTGCCAGCACCAAGCTGTTTATGCTACTATATTCTTATAGTATAAAGTCAGATATTGTGATCCTGCTTGCACTGGTTTTATAGCTTAAGATTGTTTTGGCTATACATAGTCTTTTGTGTTTCCATATGAACTTTAGGATTATTTTTTCTATTTCTACAAAGTTTGGCATTGGGATTTTAATGAGAAGTGCATCCTGCTCCTTTGCTGAAGGAGTTAATTAAGTCTAAGAGGTTTCTAGAAGAATTTTTGGAGTCCTTTAGATAAGGGATCATGTTGTCCACAAATAAGGATTATTTCAGCTCTTCTTTGCCTATCTGTGTCCTTTTGACTTCTTTCTCTTTTCTGATTGCTCTGGCTAGAAAAACATATGTCTCTTCCACACAATACATAGGAACTGTTGGCATCAAACATATTCCCTTGAGAAACCTCTTCAGTACCAATTTTCTTTTGTTAAAACTAAATGTGTGTTCTACTATTTTACATGGAACAGTTGCCATTTTATATGCTGCAAGTTTAACTAGTAGATGCAGAAAATTCCACAATTTAATTCTCAATGCCTCACTTCGTTATTTTATTAGAAGCATGTTGTTTGTTCTGTACTGACCCCCTTGGTGTTTACCACCAGTGACATCCTTCTTCCTCACCATTTTATCACAGTTTTCCCTCATATGTTGGACACTGTATTCTCCTATGATTTCTACAGACTCAGCCTGTAAAATGACCTTTGTTTCTTCTGTCTTTTCTTCCATGTAAACTTTCTTGAAAATCTGTTTTGCATCTTTCCTGCCACAAGAGTCCAAACTTTGGTGATATCACTTCTGAGTCACTAGATCTTTGACATAAGTTTCATACAACTTCAATGTTGTGCATCTATTTTAAAAAGAAAATTTCTCAACCAAAATGTGTGCCTCATTCTCTAGAATTCACCTCAATTATAATGGTCCTGACATTTGTATGATACCAGATATCTTTGAAGGTACTTTTTGTATGTATTAGTTTGCTAACCCTGACATAACAATTATCATAGAGTGAGTATTTTTAACATAATGAATTTGTTTTTTCACAATTCTGGAAGCTAGAAATTCAAGATCAAGGTGTCACCAGGGTTTATTTCTCCTTGTAGCTTCTGTTTTTGCCTTATAGCTAGCAGCCTTCTCTATGTCTTCCTTCTGTGTGTGTCTGTGTATAACTTCATTGTCTGATGAGGACACCTGTCATGTTGAATTAGACCCTTATTTTACCTTAATTACCTCTTTGAAGGCCCTGTCTCCAAACATAGTCACATTCCAAAGTATTAGGGACTAGAAATTCAACATACAAATTTGGGGAGACATAGCTCAGTTCATGTTATTACACATTTTCTCGTTTGACTTTCTCAAGTATGTGAGATTTTTGGAAAATTAAGCATTTCATCCCCTAAACATACATCTATTTTGTACCAGAGAGAAGCTACCATTTAAGCCCTCTAAATCTCAACCTAATTTCTTCTATGCAGTGCTGCCTTTCTAATCTCAAATCTAATCCAGGGTTACTTGCGAACTATTTACCCTTCCCTTCCTTGTCTGATGTTTTCACTGTGTACTCCTGAGTGTTGTGGAACATCAACCCCTTTCTGCCTTGGGTCCTCAGTGTGTCTTCTCTATGGCTCTGGATAATGAATTCTAGAAGAATAAATTTCATTTCTGTTTGCCTTCAACATTGCTGTCCCTGATGCCACATGGTGGTATAAATTTGCTTTGTGATTCCTTTTCCAATTCTCTATTCTTATCAGAAACATCTGTTATCAAAGATACTGCATTTGCTTTATTTCTTCACATATCTATAGTACATGGGCCATCATGCCACTGTTTCCTGAGAATGGTCATTTAGGCTTTTGGGGAGAGCCAAATTGCTTGAAAATTATAATTCTGTGTCTCTTTGGTGTTTATCCCCCTAAGTATATGTTCTAGATACTGGCCTTGCTTCATTTTCACCCAGCATTCCTGGTAGCAAAGCTTTGTTTTCATAAAGTACTTTTCTCCTAAAAAATTCAGAGTGCTGTGAGCATGATCCATCCTTGCAGTGTGCCTCTGAGGTAGGTAGGTGGCAAGTATTTTTAGCCCCTTTTACTAAAGCACAGGCAGAAATCACTGCACAAGGATCCCCTAGAAAGCAGAGCAATTTGGAGTGAGCCATTCTCTTCCCTGCCTCATGTATTGGCCTCCGTAAACTTACTCCTGACACAGAAATGCATCCTTTGCAGACAGACTTGTATGCATGTATTTCAGAGTTTTCCAAGTGACAGTGAATATTGATGTAAATGAAATTTGAGATGAGCCTGACTGGAGATTCTTTGAAAAGCACATTCAGAACTATGAATTAGATTTTACCCATCCTTTGGTCCAATTCAAATGCCATTTCCTCTAAGAAGATAAACTTACTCTTGGTCTGGACTCTCTGAGTCCTTTACCTATTCTTCCTTTGTAGTATAGTTATCCCCCATTGTCGATAGTTTTGCTTTCTGCATTTTTGATTACCTGTGATGAACTATGACCCAAAATTATTAAATGGAAAATGTTAAAGATAGACAATGCATAGGTTTTAAATTGCACACTGTTCTGAATAGCATGGTGACATTTTGCAGCATCTCACTGCATCCTACCTGGGATGTGAACTGTTCCCTTGTCCAACATGTCCTTAATATCCTTACTGTACATGCTATCTGCCCATTAGTCACTCAGTAACTATCTCAGTTATCAGATAACGATCCTATTATCATAGTTCCTGTGTTTAAGTAACCATTATTTTACTTAATAATGGCCTCAAAAGTGCAAGAGCAGTAATACTGACAATTAGAATATGACAAAGAAAAGCCATAAAGTGCTTCTTTTAAGTAAAAGGATGAAAGTTCTTCCTTTTATCATAGCTATATATGTAAGGAAAAGAAAATATTTAACAGTTTTGTACTATCCACGAGGCATCTACTGGAGGTTTTGGAGCGTGTCCTTTGCAACTATGATGGGGGACGAGTGTTCATAACTCACCTCACTTCATTCTGTTCCTCTTCTGTGCAGAGCCCATTCCTATTTCACCTCCATGGATAAGTACTCAAAACTGTTTTCTGGAGTGGGGTGAAAGGAATTAACCTCTATTTATTTAACTGTCATGAAACCTATAAAGCTCTTTTATTGGGAGGTCACAAGTTCCCTCAAAAGCATGCAGAAGAATGCCTTGATTTAATTGTCCTCTCACCTGCCTTTCTGCTCACTGATTGATTATATTGAAGAATGTCTCTCTGCTTGGCCAAGACTTTTCATATGATAACAGAAAGAATGTGATCCAACCAGCCATTTTATCACCATCCACTCCAAGAGACCAGTAGCAGGTGTCAGTCTGCAGATGGACACTGAGTGGTGTCTGTGCCTCCTTCAAGCCTTCCTGCTCCCATTGATCCACAGGCAGGGCAACAGCAGCCAGTTACTGACCTCACAGGAGTAATCTGAGCATCAGTGGCTGTGTCGGGCCTCCAAAGGGCTTCTGTGCCACTCTGATAAAAGGTGCTTTAAGTAGAGTTCCTTGTTAAAAAATAAGTTATGCCAATCCTCCAATTGTCCCCTGTGATTCCCTCTCCCTTGCTCCCTTAGATGTTTTCAAAGGTACCAATAAGGCCTGCAAAACATGGATAATGGGAAGGAATGGAGAGCAAGATCTTTTTGTCATAAGCTTGAACTGTGAGTCATCTTTTCTGACTCACCATGAACATACAAAAGAAACCAATCAGTGGGGTGCACACTAATGGGATGTTTCTCTAGTGACTCACATAGGCCTGGAATGAGGAGCCTGAACCCAGCCAAACAAGGATATTTTTAAATATGGGAGGGTGCTTTTCCTGGAACAATATGATGATGAGTCCTACACACTTGCAGGCTTATTTTAGCCTAGGCCCTGAAATGTGTGGGCACGGTCTCCACGGAGCCTTCTCCTGTGGTCATGTTGTGTTTTGCCATGTTTGGAGGGTGTTTAATGATTAACTGGCACTAGAAACAATGCAGTATTCTTGTGCAATATTTCAATGAAGGAAGATGAACATTTTTCAAATGTAGTAACTTCAGTGACTTTGCCCCATTGGCCAAGGATGACATCATGTCTGACCTCGCGTTCCACAAACATTTTTTAAGGCCCTAAATACTGAATATATAAGTACAGAGGAGGCATAGTCCCAAGCCTCAAGGGTCTTAAAATTTCTACAGGGAAATAAGAAGAAAGAAAAGAAAGAAAAAGAAAAAAGAAAACAAACAATAAATAAAAAAAGTACACGTAGGTAAGACGGAGACTGTATTTAGTCAGTTGGTACAACGCTGTGGCAGAGAAAGTGAGCAGATCACACTTAAGGAAATATTTACTGGGGGCTCACAAAAGAACAGTTCATAATGGAGGTGTGGTAGGCATGGCAGCAAAAAGCAGCAGAGCTCATGGCTGGGAGGCTTATATCATTGCCATCAGGAGGTGGAAGGCACAAGCCAGGCATGGTGGCTCATGCCTGACATCCCAGCGATTTGAGAGGCTGAGGCAGGAGGATCACAGGTTTGAGGCCAGAGGCAGCCTGTGTAACATAGTGAGATACTGTCTCAAAATAAAAAAAAAATGGACTAGGGGTGCACTCCACTAGTAGAGGACTTGCAAAGTATGTGTGAGGCTTTGGGTTCAAACCCAGGTGCCACACACACACACACACACACACACACACACACACACGAGGAAATGGAGAGCACAGAGCCACTGGGACCTCCAAAGGCCTGCGCCAAGGCAGCTGCTCCCACAAAGCTAGAATCCCACCTCACAAAGTTTATGTAGCCTCCACAAACAGCCCAATCAGCTGGGGAGCCAATGTTCAAACACATGACCTCTGGAGGACATTTAGATTCAAATCATCAGAGGGACACATAGAAGGGTCAACCAGTAGATAATAGGAGTCAAAGGATCTTTTAGAGGTGCAAAACACTGGGCTGGATCTTTAAAGGCAGTAAGATGAGGAAAGGTATTTAAAACAGAGGGAAAGCATATGTTAAAGTCTAGACTTCCTGCAAACAGTTTATGTTTTTGGTCACTGTATTTTGTTCTCAGTAGTTTCAAATTGTTTTCTTTTCCCCTTTAACAAATGCATGGTAGAATTTTCATTTTTAAAAACTGGCCTTTCAATGGGCTCATTCGGCAGTAGGCAGGTTCCACGTTGTGAAGAGATGCTTAAGAAATTAGCACCTTACTGAAGGATTTTCAGCAGCTTAGGTTATAATGAGGTTCTCATGGTGGGCAGTGAGGCAGGTGGAGACTGTCTTGGAGTCTTGTGCACTAATCTGGAGAGCAGTGGCCAGCACCTGCACCAAGGCAGGGGCACAGGGACAGGAAAGGGGGCCCACATGTCTGAGTTGAAGGTGGCTGAGAGGAGTCTGGGCTGAGACGGGCAATTGTGGGGATGAGAGAGCTGAGACAGGGAATCCAGGACCTGCATAAGCCATAGAGCTGATGAATTCACTTTTATCCATTTTGAGTTCTTGGTGACAGGGACAGCAGATAGACATGTCCAGTTAGATTTGGCTGTCTGGAGCTTGGGAAATACCTGGGCTCCAAATAAAGATTTGGCAGCTGTGAACATGGGAGCCCCAAGACCCTGTGGCTTCTCCTGGGTGAGAATGAAACACAGTGAAGACTGAAACAAACAGTGAGAATGGAACCTTGAGCAGGAAAAACAAAAACTAACAAAGAAAATGAAATACACACCCACACATTCCCAACTATGAAGATGAGATCAGGAGAAATAATTACAATTACCTGAATATTTCTTTCCCATTGTTAAGGGGCTGTTAGGTTTTCCCCTCTGAGGCCTTACTGGCTGTGAAATAATTTTGAAAGTGTTCATAAGGAAGCTATATGAGTCTGCACACATTAGATACACTATCCTTCTTACTGAGAGTCATGGAATTGTACTGGCTACCTCTTCCAGTGACCGTAAAAGATACTGTGGGCCACCTTATGTGGGTATGAGAATAGCAGTAATAACAAAAATGTTCTTTGCTTTTAGAGAATTGGAAAGTTTTTATAAGATGAAACTTCCAAGATGCATTTGTCAGGAGAGAGATAAAACAGTTTTAAAATATCAATTACAAAATTGAAAGAGTAAAAATAGAAGTAAAACCTGTCTGCAAGGACAAGAAACGAAAATGTCTGTGAGCATTAACTTTTATTTCATGTAGAAGGAAGGTCTGAGAAATTCCATCCATGTCTTCCACCTAAGGTTAAAAGCAACTTATTTTTAGTCTCATCCTTAGATTTTTTCATTAAGGTATGTATGTTTTTACCTAAAATCATATCTTCCCGATTAAGATTTAAAAGGAAAGAGAAAAATGGCATCAGGGATCTGGAGGCCAAAGGAACCTCTCCTGAATTTGCTTAAAGCTAATTCAATTGGAAAAGAAGTCTGTAATTGAATAGCACCTACCTGGAAGACTTACAGAGATTTTATTGAAATGCCAGAAGTTAATCATTGTTATAAGTTAGCAAGACTTGTGGAAGAAGGTAGCAGATATTCATTATGAAGAAGAACTTAGGAGATAACTTTTTAAAAAGAATCATTTTTATCCATCAATTTAAGATTGAATTTCTCAGAAACACATTTCTAAGGAAAAATCCATAAATTCATCCATCCCAGTAGCCCAGGGGCAAGAAACCAATGTTTTATTTGCTGGAACACCAATTAGCTTACAGTGCTGTGTGGGTTGAAAATATAGGCTCATTATAGCAATAACAAGAGATTAAGCCTAATCTTATTACCAGATTCACTTCTGGGGTGTCTATGTTCAAGAAATTTTTATGCCTTCTGGAGCAACATCTCATGAATATGCCTTGGGCTTCTCAAATTATTTTCCAAAGTACCATCAAAACACTACTATTTGTTTCTAGTTGTTTTGTTTTTGAGGCTCTGTCTATGAAAGAGAGATGAGTCCTTACATAATTCTTTTTAAGAAATCAGAATGAGTGGGATTGTTTTTAATGAATGGAAAGTGATATAATTTGGCAACCTGTTTCCTCCTTTTTCTTGTTGATACATCATAACTGCACATATTTTTGATATACAGTGTGGCATTTCAATAGAATGTGTAGTGAGCAGCTCAGGGCAATTGGCTTATCAGTTTAGCTACTGATTGATGAAAGATTCTAAAATCTGAGAAAGATGGAGTAATCATGGGTTTGCAGGGGATCAGTCACGATGAAGGAGACCCTGTTATGCCCTATTATGTAAACTCTCCGCAAGTTCACATCTCTACTGCATAATAGTTGGGAGCAATGGCAACAAGTGGGTAGTTAAAAAGCTCGTAGGCCCATGGCTGTCTTGAGTGTACTGCTCACACCAAGGTTTGGTTAGGAGCACAGCCTCTGCGGGCCAATTCCCTCCTGCACTTACATCTGGCCTTTTGTGACTTATATCTTGTGTGACCCAGGCAAGTGCCTTGGGTGTCTCCCTATGAAATAGAAACACAAATTCAACTTATGAGAGTCATAAGAGAATTAAATAATTTAATAATTGTAAACCTCAGAGAGCCTGCAGGCACACCACTGTGGTGTCCAATCCTGTCAGATTTTGGAAACCTGTTTAGTACTTGGATGGGAGACTGCCTGGGAACACCAGGTGCTGTAGGCTTGGGAGACGGACCCAGCAACCCGCTCCCAAAAAACTGCCACTAAAAACTGTATGGCTAGCAGAAGCACTGACAATAGTGTTTTGCCTGTTATACATAGGGTCACTGTGAGTTGAACACTGACTGGATGGCACCTAACAACAACAGCAAAGCACAGAAAACAGAGATTGGTAAACATGAACCTCTACATAATTATGTAACAAAAGTAAAATGGTCTGATTAGCTTGATTTTCTTAATCTTTCAGGTATTATCCTTGCATTAAAGGAGACATATTTTGTGTTTTCTTTATTAAGGATCTATTAAGCCAATGAACAAGTAAAATGTCCCTGAAATTAAGAGTCTGAAAATTGTTGATTTTTTTTTCAGGCATTAAAGCACTAATATTTCTTTGGAAGTACATGTCTGCCATAGGTAAAGTGACAAATGCAATGTTATCCTACCAACTCTAAGAATTGCATGTCCAAAAATTACTTCAGCTGACAAGATCAAGTGTTCATGAAACTAGCAGGTCAGAGAAAGATTTGGAAATTATTATTATTTTTAATCATAACAAATAAGCTTCTTAGAAAGCATGAACTTTCCTCCATGGGAGGAAATCTGTCTCCAGTGGGTGGCAGGACACCAGGGATTCTGGCCTCAAATGAATGGGAGGCCTGGCTCTCATTCCTGTTAGTTCTGCGAGATGGGGAAGCTACTTCACTCCTCTGCTTCAGTCTTATCATCTCTACAGCAGGGTGACAACAGGTGCACTAAGAAAATACTTATAAAAAAGCAGTTCCTGGTACATGGGCATTTCAAGGTTCTAAACTAAATAGCACATCTTTCTGGGCAGCTATCCAACTTTGCTGAAGCAGATTCCCCAACTGCCATGTTATTCAGATTATATCGTTTTTGAATAGCCAGCCAGCTATTACTGGCTTGATATGCCTTCTGGTTTTTTGTTTTGTTTTGTGTTGTTTTGTTAAGTCTCAGTCAAGTGCCCTTAGGAAACTTGACCTTTTCCTAAATTATGATCACGATGCTTCAAGATGTATTTCTTGGGCCTGGTGTCTGCCCACGTGCTGAGAGCACCTCTGTACCCCTCTTACGGTTCTCCCACATGATCCTGGGCAGCAGAGAGCAGGGTCCTTATGCTCTCCTGTTAAAAGGACTGAGCAGAATGTGAGGGATTTACTGATATAAATCTCTATCTTCCCAAAGCCCACATTGGCAAAAGCAGGATTGTCAATGGATTATTCTCCTAACATCCCCATATCTCCCTTAATCCCACCACCATGTTCTTAACACTGTCAAGTGAACATTAAGGCCACATATTCATCCTGACAAGGCGGGAGGAAGGCCTGTGATGAGCACTAAGCCCTCTCCTACTGACCAGGGGCTTGGTAACGCAAGGGGTGGTGAGTGCTGAAGTTAATCCCCTTGCTGGGGACAGGTGTTGGCAGTCCCCTTGCTGGGGACAGAGGAGGGCAACATCTCTGTGTCTTAGAAACATAATCAGATTTGCATTTGTTTTCTGTTGAATTTGTATAATCAGTTTGTTCCCTTTATAATGTTGTTCATGTTTTCTTTGAAGAGGACACCTAGGCTTGGTTTCAGAAAGCTGGGGGAGAGATGGAGGGAGACAGGGTCCTTCTGAAGGATGGACTGTTTTAAGGCCACAGGGAAAGGGGTGTGTGGAGCCTTCCAAAAGGAGCACCCATCTCTCTGTGCTGGCCCTGCTGCAGGAGGGCTGTGATGAGAGTTGGACGAAGGTTGGGGGATGTTCTTCCTCCCGTGCACGAAGTGGGGCATAACAAGAACCACATGGAGGAAAAGCAAGGAGCTGGAGGCAAACCAGGAGATTGTGGTCAGGTGTTCAGGAAGGCTGGCTGAGTGAGAGCCATGAAGGGTGCAGAAACAAGTCAGAGTTCTTATTTCTTGTGGGCACATAATGAGGAGGAGTTCCCTGCTAGTGGAGAAGGTAGAGGGTCTATGGAGTCACAAGAAAACAGACAGCCAGGCCACACTTTAGAGCTGAAGTGCCTTTAGGATAGGGCTCGGCTTTAAAGGACAATTCTTTGAGCTAGGCTTTAAAGGACAATTCTTTGTAGAGGGAAAACCATGAGCTAAGTGGAGACTTTCCAGGAAGTGGTTTGTTTGATAAAGGAAATTATGATTGACTTTCCAGTTCACTCATAGGTCAGAGAACAGTTAGAAGTGGTATTTGTTGTTGTTGTTAGGTGCCGTCGAGTCCATATCCAACTTACAGTGACCCTGTGTACAGCAGGCGAAACACTATTGTCAGTGCTTCTCTGCTATTCGTAGGGTTTTCAATGGCAGATTGATTTTTGGGAGGAGCTTGCTGGGTCCCTCTCCCAAGCCTACAGCACCTGGTGTTCCCAAGTGGTCTCCCATCCAAGTACTAACCAGGTCCAACCCTGCTTAGCTTCCGAAATCTGACAGGATCGGATACGACAGGACTACGGCTGCAGACAGAAGTGGTATAGTAGAGTCAAATACAGTTGACTGCCTTGCTGAAGCATTTGCATGTTTTTTATTTAGTTGACACCTACGAGTGACGAGTGACAGCTGTAACATTATCACTTTTCAGGGTAGCCATCTACTGAGTCCTGCAGACAAGAAAGAACATGTGCTCTAAGCAAGCTTTGAAATGTCCTCTTTTCTGAAGTTCACATTCATCCTATTCAGAACAACTGTGTTTTTGTCAGCTCTATCGACCTGGCTAAGGCTGAGTCCCAGGTCAAGGTGTCACATGATGGCCCCCCAAACAATATGCACAATCCTTACTGGGTCTTCAGTGAGGCAAAGCCCAGCTCCTCACTAATCTCTGCTTCTAACTCAACATAACCCTCAAATGCCCATCTAGCATGGTCGGCCAGACAGTTATTTATATCCATGCTAAATATGCCATATGACAGTCTCTTAATATGCTACTTCTCAGAATAATTTTCCTCAAAAGGAAAGTTTTAACAAAGCATGCAGAAATTACATTTTGAATATGCTCTCCTTTTCCCTGCCTTGAACTATTTACCATGCAATTAGAATTCTTCTCTTTCTTAATCTTCCACTCTCCCTCCTGAATTAGAGTTCTCCAGAGAAGCAAAACCAATAGGATATACATAATTCCTCATAGTAAATCTCATATGTATTCATGAATATACAAATATTTATGAGACTTATTATAAGGAATTGTCTCACACAGTCCTGGGAGGCTGAGAAGTCCCAGCGTCTGCTGTCTATAAGCTGGGGACCCAAGAAAGCTGCTGGTGTAATTCAGCCCAAGCATGAAAGCCAGAGTATAGCAGGAGCTGACAGCGTAAATCTCAGGCCTGGGGAAAGAGAGGGTAAGATGACATGTCCTAGATCAAGCGGTGAGGTAGGAAAATGGGCCAAATTCTTCCTGCCTCCTACTCCTGTTCTTTCCATGCCCTCAATGGAATGCATAAAGCCCACTCACAGGTCTATTCATGTAAATTCATTCTGATGATAATGTCCAGACAACCCTCACAGACCAGTCTTGCCCTCTTAGCCCATCATCTTGACCCATAGAATTAACCATCACATCTGCTATGTCCAGCAATGCTGCCCCACCAAAATCTAGTAGCATATATTTAGCAAGATAAGGATGCTTCACACTCATTTTGACATTGCTAATTCACATTACAAAGTTGACACTCCTTTCCAAGAAATTCTTTTTTTATTCCCCTGCCCTTTTTTCTCTTTGGACCAAGAAAGAGCTACTTCTTGGACCTGTAAATGATATTTTTCCAACAGATGAGGTCTTGAGGATCCAGCATCTGTTTCCTGAATCTCTTGATTATTTCAGTTATAAAGGACAAAGGAAAAAGAGCAAATGCATATCAGCAAGATCATTTTTTAATTATAAGTGAACTCCCAGGGGTCACTTTGCTCCTCTTATCAGAAATCTTAGTTTACTGAAATTTCTGTATATTCTATCTTGTCATTAAACATCTCACAAGATGACCTTGGAAATGCTGTTTTGTAACTTTCCAGAGGAATTAGGGTACTTTCATAATGAGAAGCTAAGAAAATAAGATTTCACCACAAGTTAAACCTTAAACCAAAGATTTTTCAGAAAAAAAAAATTATCTATCACATTTGCACTCTGTACAGCATTTTTATGACTATCATTTATTGAGTGCTTCTTAGTATATGCCAGGCACTTTGTTAAATGTTTTATGGGAACCCTCTTACTGTATATATCTTCACACGATTATACTAAATATGAGTGATTGTTATTCTCATCATAGAGAAGAGGTTCAGAGACAGTAAAGGTTGAGATCACACAGTTGAGTTTCAGAGGGAGAATTCTAGCCCCAGTCCTCCTAACTCCTTTGTGCTAAAGTTTTTACCTGACTCATCTCTCATTCTTAATGCACTAAGATATCAGTTAATTAGATTCCAGATTAGCAGAATCCTCAAATTACCTGAATTTTAATTGCACTAAATCAAGAGTAAGAACAAGAAAGTCATCATTTCATCACGGTCCCGTTTAAACCCCTTAATGGCTCCCTATTTCAGGTGGAATAAAGTCCACCTTCCCTTATGTGGTCTACAAAGCATTGTGTGATGTGATGACTGCCTGCCTCTCCAGCCTCATCTTTTACCCACATCTCCTTGCTCATGAGCTTAAGGTCACACGGATAAGTGGAAGTGCCAGGATCCACACTCAGAAAGATTGCTCCCAAGCCAGGCTCTTAACCACCTTGTTGGATTGTGGATGGATGGACAGACAGATGAACAGGCACATGCAGAGAAGGAAGGAAGGAAAGAGAGAAGGAAAGACGAATTTACATGAGTGGATTAAGTGAAAGAGGAAAGGGAATGTGTTAATTTAAAGGAAACTTACAATACTCCTTAGAGCTCATACACAACCAATCAAATCTATTATAGCCTTTACATCAGCATCTGCAGTGCCCTTCAGTAAGATTGAGATTCCCATTCACAGAAGAAAATGCACATATACGCTTTTATGGATTCAACAGATGAAATCATACTGAAGTCGAGGTATAGAGAGGTACTTTTGTCCAACTTCAGAAGCAAATAGTTAAGGTGTTAGACTAGTTTGCCTGCATAGACAAGGGACATGGCTTTTTGTTTTTTGTTTTTTTTTTTATCCAGCCAGTAAATCTGGCTATCAGCATTAGTAGTCTCTGTTTCAAGAGGTATAGGCAGGTCAAACACAGCACTAATAATGAAAAACCCACTGAAGAAATAGTTTTACCCTCTCTATAATGTCATTGTTCCTTCTCTTTCACACAGAAGGTGATATTCTACCTTTTAAAGTTAACTTTCTATAAAATGTGTAATTTACATACATTGAAGTAGTCAAATCCAAAGAGCACAACACAACTCAGTGAATTTTCAAGCCACTAACCATCCATTTTGGGAGACGGACCCAGCAACCCACTCCCCCCAAAAAATCAATCCTCCATTGAAAACCCTATGAATAGCAGAGAAGCACTGACAATAGTGTTTCACCTGTTGTACGCAGGGTTGCTATGAGTCAGATACCAACTCAACAGCACCTAACAACAACCATCCATTGTCTACAGCTATACTACTGTGGCATCTGATCCCATCAGATCTTGGAAGCTAAGCAGGGTTGAGCCTGGTTAGTACTCATGTGGGAGACTGTCTGGGAACACCAGGTACTATAGGCTTGGGAGAAGGACCAGGCAACCAACTCCCAAAATACAATCAGCCATTGAAAACACTATGCATTGCAGAGAAGCACTAACCATGCTTTTTCATCTGTTGTTTGTAGGGTCTCTATGAGTTGGACACCAACTCGATGCACTTAACAGTAACAACCACCACCATCCATGTTGCTATTACCTATCAACAATGAGTGTTGCTATCAAGAGAACATTATAAAACCTTCAGAGCCTCTCTTGGGCCATCTCCCCCTCTCAATCCCGTCCCCCTTCCAAAGGACTGCTACTCTAATTTCACTACCATAGATGAATTGTGCCAGTGTAGGGCTTTAGCTAAATAGGATCATATAGTGTACTCTTTTTTAAAAAAATAATTGCTTTGTAGCAAGTTTGCTGCTATATGGATAACCTATCATTTCTTTATCTAATCTACTGTTGGATGAACAATTTGATTGTGTCAAGTTGTGGCTGTAACAAATAGTGCTGCCATGAACAATCAGGAACATTTCTTTTCCAGCACATTTGTATGCATTTGTGGTGGGTTTATATCTTTGGCAAGAATTATGTTATAGAATAAGAATATTTAGCTTTAGTAAACACTACTCATCTGTTTTTCAAAGGAGTTGAATCATTTTACCCTTCCCTAGTGTATGATGATTTCATTTGTTCGATGGTCTTAATGACAATTAGCACTTTCTATCTTTTCCTTTTAGTCATTCTGGTAGATATTGGAAAGCATCTTTCTTTTTTGTTGTTGTTTTGTTTTGTGGTCCTGAGCAGTTGATCCCAGGGCCTTGCACCTGAATGCTTTTCAATCACTATACCACTGAGTTGCACCCCCAGCCTCCCCCCCCTTTTTTTTTTTTTTACTTTTTATTTTGAGACAGGGCCTCACTAAATAATGCAGACTGTCTCTAGTCTCGAACTTGCCATCCTCCTGCCTTCGCCTCCCTAATCACTGGGATCACAGGTGTGATCCACTACACCCAGGGTGCATTGCTCTTTCAAGTTGCATTGCCAGCTGTGCACCATAGTGCACGCCTGTGATACCAATGATTCAGGAAGCAGAGTTTGAGGCCAAAGGAAGCCTGTGCAACTTAATAAGATACTGTCTCAAAACATAAAAACGTGGCTGGGGATGCAGCTCAGTGGTGGAGCACCCTGGTTCAATCCCCCAGTACCGCAAAACAAGTAAGCAAGCAAACAAATAAAAAGTTGCAGCCCCTGTGACTAAAAAAGCTGAGCACTTTTTCCTGTATTTACTGCTCACTTAGATATTCTATTTATTTGGGTACCTATTTTATTTTGCCCAGTTTTTATTGTGTTGTCTTTTATATTGACTTACAGGAATACACACCCCTCCACCCCTACCCCCCACACATACACAAGCACATTATCATAGTACCCAGTTCTCTCTCAGATAATGTTGCAAGTTTTTCCTCTATTTGGAGGTTGACATTTTTAATGTATCTTTTGATAAACAGAAGTTCTTGTGCTTAATATAATTCATTCTGATCTTTTCCTTAAGGTTGATTTTTCAGTCCTGTTTAATAAACTTTTGCCCACCTTAACATCATGACTATAATTTCCTATATTACATAGAAGCCTCATTCATTTCACATTGAGATCTATGATGCACTTAAAATAAAATTTTTTTAGATGGTGTGAGGTAGGGAGTTATGATCTGTTTCTTTGGAATGTATATAAAATTGACACAGTACAAATTTTTGAAAATCCTTTCCACTGTGGTGCCACTTTGCCAGAAATCCAGTCACTGTACATGCAAGTCTGTTTCTGCACTCCCCATTCTTTTCCATTGTTCTGTTTTTCCATCTATGTCCCAGTACCACTCTATCTTAATTGCTGTAGTTTTATAACAAATCTTTATATTTAGCAGTGTTAAGATCCTCCAAATTTGCCATCTTGTCTAAATCTGATACTTTTCAGTTAAAACTGATAACTAACACTTACTGAGTACTTATTTTACTCAAATAATGTATCAATCACTTTACATTTATGTTTAATTCTAATGACAACTCAATGAAATCAAAAGTATTATTATCAGTAGTAGTAGTAGTAGTAGTAGTAGTAGTAGTAGTAGTAGTAATGAAACAATTGAGGTCCAGAACAATGTAAGGGGATCAAGGTCACTGTGCTATTAAATAGTGATACCAAGTCAGGGAGCATTTCATTCTGTTTTACACAGGGTCTCTATGAGTTGGACTGGACTCGATGGCACCTAATAACAATGAAACAAAGTGATACTAAGATTTTGTACCCAGGCCATCCTGGCTGCAGAAACTCTGCACTTTTGTTAATATACATTGTCTGAGATGTGGCCTTTTTTGCTGAATTGGCAGCCTTTTTGTCCTATGTGTCTGAGTTTTCAGCCCCAACACTAGTCAGTATGTTTTTGCCCACTTTCCATGTCTTCAAAAAAAGGCCCAAGAGGGAAAGTGAACAGAGAAGCGTTGGTTAGTTTTCAGTGTAGACTTCCTACTATTTTTAGGCTCAGCAGAGGACAAAAGAGACTATCTAGGGTTCTATTAAACCAGACTTCAGGAGCTGGGAAGTGCTGAGAAAGTTTAAAGCCTCTGATCTTGTCCTGAAGTAGGCAGGTGGTAGTTTCTACATTGGCTGAATGCATGGCAATGAGGGAAGTTCAAGTTATTTGCCCTCGATCTTCTCTTCTCACCTCTTCCACCTACAAAAGGTGCTGAACTTTTAGCATCTTCCCACACGGTACCACCCTCCAAAATCAAATAGGTAAAAAATACCACGTTTAAAAATAGAAAACTCCAGGTTTTCTAGGGGATAGTAGGATGATTTTTTGCAGAAGTATAAATATGCACTTACATCTGAGAATTCATAAAAAAAATCCAGACTGACCCTAAAACTACAAATAGTTCTAATTTGACTTTCTGTGCTATGGATCACTAGTAACATTTTATGACTGCTCTGGCAAATTTCATGTGCTAAATGCTTTTGGATATATAGGATTTACCCTTTTGTTTCCTGTAATTCATAGTTTTATAACAAAATGCCCTTTGTGTTAGGCTTATTTATCTCTCTTTCCAGGTGCACCATTTCCACAGACTACTGTTAGTGAAATAGCTCACAAAGCCATGGGTAAAACTATTCTGATTTGCCCACTGCCTTTGAAATCTGTGTGCCATTTGTCATTTGTAAATGGGTTCAAAATCTCTCTTAGCCTAATGGCGGTAATAGAAAGCTTTTCAGCACCGCAAAAATCATATGTCTTAGAAAACTCCCACAAAAGAACAAAAATTGGTCTATACTTGCCTGTAGCATGTTGTCATCCTGCTTTGAGTCAAGTAATCTTCTTACATAATAGTCTACATTAGATGGTATGAATAGGATGAAAGGATGCAAACAAGATGGTTTTCTTATGAAGAATAAATACTAGCTCATGAAACATTTGGTAAGCCTATCAAATGCCATTCTGATGTCTTAACACCCTAAATAAAATGAGTAGCCATCCAACTGGTGAAGGAAATAGTTGAAACTAAAGGTGAGTACAAGCACAATCTCCAAGTTCTATAATTTTTTATTAAAGAATTAAAAATACATGATCTGGTGTACTTGTATGTATATAGACCAGAGATCATTGTAATGATGTCATTGGGGGTGTGGCCTTGGAAGGAATTAATGCTGGTCTCTTGGAGTGAGTTCTCTCATGAGAACAGGTTGTTATAAAATAACAAATATGGTCCCTGAATCTTGCTCTGGCTTCCTGTCTTGCCATGTGATCTCTTCCTTTTGCACACACTCCCCCGATTATTCCATCTGTCATGTTGTGATGTAGCCAAAAAGCTTTCACTAGAGCCAGCAGGCACTGGTGCCATGTTCTCAGAACTTCAAAACTATGAGCTATATTAACTTCTTTTCTTTATGAAGCACCCTACCTCAGGCATTTTCTTATAGAAATAGAAAATGGATTAATATGACAGAGAAAATACTACATAAGTTTACCACATTCTTATTTTTATTTTAAAAACCATGTGTATAGATAATGGTTGTTCTCAAATCTGGTCTAGTTATAAATGAATTAGATATAGAAATGAATAGGATCCATTCTACCCTCAACCCTGAAAATATTTTTATATTCCAAACTTAAAAGACCATTGAGTAGATTCTATTTTACAAAGTGGAATCTCACTGTGTTAAAAATAGTGTGCTTAAAAACAATTTGGTTTTTAAAATGTCATACTATTTTTGTCTCACTGAAAGCTTCTCTCTAAATTTCATTTATGAAATCATTGCCTGCTAATTCAGTTCTTTTTTTTCTCAGTAAGTGTTCATGTTTTCCTTAACATCAATAATAAACCTCACCCTCCTTATTCTTTGTTTTTCAAACCTCTGAATGAAAGACCCTATTTGTCTAGACTTAGTCCATCACTGTAATCCAACACAGGCTCACATTTCTAAATCAGTAAACAGAGACAGAGTCCACTTAATGATTGATGAACATGGCAATCCTCTTGGCCCAAACTTACATTGAGCTTGC
Source organism: Pedetes capensis (assembly GCA_007922755.1). Taxonomy (NCBI): domain Eukaryota; kingdom Metazoa; phylum Chordata; class Mammalia; order Rodentia; family Pedetidae; genus Pedetes; species Pedetes capensis. Next base: position 189,169 of record VMDO01000528.1, on the reverse strand, counting down.
TCTCATAATTACTGTTTCCATCCCCTCAATGACCTGATACAGTTTGCACTGCACTATTATAGGCCCCAGTTTTCAGATGAGAACACTGAAGCATGGAGAACTTGCCCAGGTGAGTCAGCAATAGGTGACATAGCCAGGACTTAAACATCAGCAGTCTAACTCCCAACATCTTTGTAACCTTTTTACCATAATGAACTCCTGAGTAAGCCACATCGCCTTTTCCATAGCTCTTACCTTTCAATGGATCAGATTATCTGGGAGAGCCCTTATTGAGGGACAGCCTCCAAACCACATACCTGCATTTTGAAAGTTCTATAGGAAAAACATTGCCTGCAGTCATAGCACTGTGGCATCTGATCCTATCAGATCTTGGAAGCTAAGCAGGGTCAGGCCTGGTTAGTACTTGGATGGGAGACCTTCTGGGAACACCAGGTGCTGTAGGCTTGGGAGAAGGACCCAGCAACCCACTCCCCAAAATTGAGCCACCAAGAAAACCCTATGACTAGCAAAGAAACACTGACAATAGTGATTCGCCTATTGTACGTAAGGTTGCTATGAGTTGGACACTGACTGGATAGCACCTAACAACAACAACAACAACAACAACAACAACAACGGAACAACATTAGTACTTCATACTTTATCTTATCTCTAATATGGGAACATCCTTAAAACAAGGAGCCATAAATCTCAAGTTCATAGTAATCTTTTCATTCTTTCTTGTTTATAATGTCAAGGACTAAATAGTCCTTAATTCATTGTTTGCTCTCTCCTCACTGTAAAAGAGGAGTCTTCAAAGGAGTATAGGCTGGGTTGGGCATGGTGGCACACACCTGTAATCCAGCATTTGGGAGGCTGAGTTAAGAGGATCATGAGTTCAAGACCAGCCTGAGCTACATAGTGACACCCATTTCAAACAAAACAAGAATAAAACAAAAAGGAGCATAGGATGATGGCAAGCCAGTCCTCCATAAGAAGGTTGTAAACACTGGCTCCAGAGACTGAGTACTGGTTTTGATTCTTGGCTCTGTCACTGTAGATTACTTAACACCAGTTTTGCTCAATTTTCTCATCTATGAAATGTGGATGATAGTGGTACCCTGGTTGCTACTACAAGTTCAAACATCTCAGATGGAGCAGTAAGAAGTAAGAGTGCCCAGCACAATGTACCCTTCACATGTGAAATTTCAGCTTTGGGATCTGGACACTCCCATTGGTTTTTGACCTAATCAACAAGAATGATCAGTTGACTTCACCCCACTCCATATCCACTGGATCCCAAAGGCAATTTCCCAGATTCCCCTTTCCTTTCTTATCTCCTAGAATTTTTGGAGGCTGTAAGAATCAATATAGTGTGCTTCTGGTAATGATAAAAATAGTAACAAATAGCTAACCATTTACTAAGCCTTTATTATGTGCTACGCACTTTACCATGCACTTTATAACAATGTAACATGATACTTACAAACTTTTTATGGCTATATATTTAAAAAATGATGAAACAGGTTAGAAGCTTAATTTACTAAGGGTCTATAACATGCTAAGGACCATCAAATTTGACATTTAAATCCATGTATGTCTGATATAATCATTATATTTCCTGCCTTCTCATTCCTACTTCTATGACCTCCAATAATATTATGCATGAGTTTTCTTAAGGTAGTTTCTGTGTGCTTAATTGACTTTAAGTTTCCATATCAATATTTACATACAACTAAGAGTGATTGCAAACAGTGACTGAAGCAAAGCATTTACAAATAATTCCAAAGGAGGGCAATTTCAGATTGGTGTGGTTGCTCTACAGTGTCACCAAGAGCTCCTTCTAAATGTTTAAGGTATAGCTCTCATCTTAAGACTGGGAAATGGCTGTAGGAGCTACAGTCATCACTGCTATGTTCCAAACATGAAGAAGTTGGAGTGGGAAGGCAGAGATATAAAAGGGAGCAAGCCAATCAAGTCTCCTTGGAAGGTTTTTTCCTAGAAACTCTGCTCATCAATTTCTACTTTCATCATTTGTTGGGATTGGATCATATGACTACTGTTAATTACAAAGGAAGCTGAAAATTGTCTTTTTTTAAGGGGCACATTGTCATCATGAACAAAATCAGGCTTCTGTTCATATGGAAACCAAACTGTGAGTTTAATGAAATAAATAAAATGAGTTTTCCAGGGGAACTCTTTCCCACTGACTGTCTATAGGGGAGGGGGGAGTCTGGTGTGTGTCAGAAGCTGACAGCATCTTGACAAAGATGAAAGATTTCAGTAGAAAGCTCAAAGCCGGGTAGACTACTTGTTGGTACCAGGACTGCAGCTTGTCCCAGACCCAGGGAAAGGAGAGTAAAGGAAAGGAAAGGGAAGATCCAGAAGAGGAGTGTGTCCCTGGTGATTGAAAACTAACTCCACTTCAACCATGAGTACTGAGGCAAAAGCAGAGGACTCCCAGCCCCAAAACCTACCTTTAACATTGGGAGTTCAAGTTGTATCCCTTATGAGATCTTAGTTCATCAGTATCTTTGTTGCATAGGAAGGATATTATTTTAGATTTATGCTGGGGAGGTGCCATGGAGGCAGAGTTCACTGAGAGGCAGAATGAGGAAATAGAACTCTACAGCAAAACGATGGCCTGTGGAGCGATGGTGGATGGAGGTTTAGTCGTGGTACTGCCACATGTGATCCATGCAACCTCAAGGAAGTTACCTAACCTTTCTAAATATCTTCTTTCTAATATTGCAAAGGAAAAAAGAGAAGCTAATAACATCCCCCCAGGTGCTTGTTGTAATAAATGAGGATACTTCAGCTGAAGCTACTGTGCAGTGCCTGACAGTACACGAGGCAGGTGGCGGTGGAATTGCTGGTGTGGGTACAGCTCCTGCCTGGCCGGGTGTTTTTAGTAAGTAGAAGCTGGCTGCACACTTGCAGTAAGCCCCATTGGTCTTGATCTGAGTTTCCGCTGAAGAAGGAGTATGGGGGATCCAGGAGAGTAGATAGCAAAATTAATTTTCAAAGCAGCAGCTACCAGGAAATGCCATGAGCTCTTGATGTCAGCCAAGGCAGGAAGCCTGCTTCTGGCTCAGCTAAACTGTAGGTTTCAAATGCTCACGTGGGGCCACCTAAAAAATGTACAGGGTGGAAGGCTTCCTTTCTGCAAGTTTCACCTTCCTCATGTGTAAAATGAGGCACCCCATAATGCCCACCTCCCAGGGTTGTTGCAAGGATAGTGCCTGTAGACCTTTTGACACATAACAGACATCCAACAAGTACTGCCTGTTGCTAATGAGCTTACTCCTCACCCCTTTATCCAAGCAAGAACGGGGCTTACAAATCTCAAGTTTTGTCTGGCTATCTCAAGACTGCCAAAACGGTAGAAGAATGTGGCAATATACTCTTAAAGCAATCCCAAAGCCAGTGAAAATGTTAGGAGGGTCTCTATGAGTCAGACCCAGCTCAGTTGCACCTAACAACAACAACAACAATCTCAGCTCCAGTAATCCTATAAAAATTTTAACTAGGGCATAGAGTACACATATAATCACACTAGGTCCAAAAATGATTCTGTGATAAAGTGATTAATAATGAGTTCTTGGGTGGGAATAATGCTTGAAGGTGCTTCTGTAGACTTGTAAATTTCATTGGCTCCCATGCTTATGCAAGTGAGACTGATGGCTCATTGCCCAGGGCAGCAAACAGCACTGTCCACCTGAACTGATGTTCCGTTGTTGTTGTTGTTGTTAGGTGTCATGGAGTTGTGTCAGACTCATAGTGACTGTAATAGAGTTTTCAATGGCTGATTGTGTCGGGGTTGCCTAGGGAATGGATTGCCATGTCCTTCTCCCATTTTTGCGGTGCTAGGAATCGAACTCAGTACCTCAAAGATGGCAGAGTGGCGTTCTACCAACGGAGCTAAATCCCAGCCTGAACGGATGTTCTAGGCTGCCTAAATAGCTTTGTGTCTCAGGCCAAAACTTTTCTTTTCTCTACCAATATCACAGGCTGGGATGGGGTGACTTATGTGTTCTCATTTCTCATTGCTGAGATGTGGACAACTTGGTGAGGAATTAGGGGGTAAGTCACCCAACCTCCTGAAAACAGTGTGCTAGGGTAACATGCACTGTTCATTGCCACCACCTCTGTCTGGATCTGTATGAACTTTTAACTGTTCTGAAGGACTTTCCCATGAATTGTGTCATTTGATCTTCTCTGAGGCAGAGAAGTAGAAGAGATTTGACTTCTATTTTATACTTAAAAAGATCCAAACTCAGAAAATCTAAATGACTTGCTACTGATTGGCATGAGTTGGACTTGAACCCAAATCTGTGTCCTCAGAACCTTTCCACATGACTATGCACTGCAGCTAGCCTGTGTTCTGATGCTACCTAGAAGAAAGCATTATTCCTGTATATTCAGACACAGAATTTCCACCATTCCAGGTCTTGAAGATCACTCAGGCTTGAAAGAGATTCTAAATAAAATAGAAGTACTTTCACTATAAATAACAGTATATGTACTTTTTTTTAAGAACTAGGGATAAAATCCAGGGCCTCACAAATGCTAGGCAACTGCTCTACCACTGAGCTGTACGACCAGCCTTCCTTTTTAAAATTTTTTTATCTTGAGACAGGATCTTTCTAAATTGTGCAGGCTGCCTTTGGCCTCAAACTCACAATCTCCCCACCTCAGCCTTCTGAGCTTCTGGGATTACACGTGTGTACTGCCAGGCATGGCTATGTATATATGTTGTTGTTGTTGTTGTTGTTGTTGTTGTTAGGTGCCGTTGAGTTGGTATCTGACTCATAGCGACCCTACATACAACAGGCGAAACACTATTGTCAGTGCTTCTCTGCTATTCAGAGGGTTTTCAGTGGCTGATTGATTTTTGGGAGTGGGTTGCCGGATCCGTCTCCCAAACTACAGTATCTGGTGTTCCCAGGTGGTCTCCCATTCAAGTACTAACCAGTCCCAACCCTGCTTAGCTTCCAAGATCTGACGGGATCAGATGCCACAGTGCTACAATTGCAGGCATATGTATATAGGCACCTATTTTATTTGTTGATTTATTTATTTATCTGTTTATCTGTTTATTTTTAAAAAGCCCTTAGATACTGTTTTTCTACAGTCAGAAAGCCTAGTTTCCTGGGTTCCATAGTGTCCTCCCTGACATTTGAGTAGTAAGACACATTGCAAAGATCGGATAAGGTATCACTTATGTAACAGGACTATACAAGTGCAAGCTTTCTATATGACTGGGTGCAGGGAGGGCCAACGGAGCTGGTCTGAGGAGGAGAGAAGTGGTTGGACTGGGCCTGACCACATGCAACTCAGCCTGGCTCAGACCATTCTTGGCTGATTTCATGGTTTGGAGTGACTGAAAGTGGCAGCCTTCAGTCATTTGGGTTGCTCTCACCTCCAGTCATCTGTGCCTGAGAAGGCAAAGCAAATAGTTAATGGTATCAGATGGTTAATGAGCTCAAATGTCCCTGCTCACTGACAGAAGAAGGAGAAACATCCCCCTGGAGAAATAATGTTGTTGTTAGGTGGGGTCAAGTTGGATCCAACTCATAGTAACCTTATGTATAACAGAATGAAAACTACCCAACACTGCACCATGCACATGATCTTTTTATGTTTGAGCCCATTGTACAGCCACTGTGTTTCTTCTCATTTTGAATTGTGCCACATCAGCAACTGGACGTCTCAGGAGTTTTACTCCATTTCCTGTCATTAAGGTTGACTCTACTTTTAGGAAGTAAATCTTCCTCAGTCATTCCTTGAATGACTTATAGCCTGGGTGGGCTCATGTTTTGGCACTATATTTGATAGTGCTTCTCTATTCAATGGCTAATTGTTTTGGGAGTGGACTGCTGCATCCTTCTCCCTAGTCTGTCTTAGTCTGGAAGCTCAGCTGAAATCTGTCCACCATAGTTGGCCCTGCTGGTATTTAAGATACAAGCGACATAACTTTCACGGCAACATGCAAGCCCTCACAGCACGACAAGCTGACAGACATGTGAGAGTAGAAATAATGGTGAATTTTTGGAGCAGAAATTAATTTTGTATTCAGGAAAGGCCATCTTCGATCAGTTGTTCTATTAAGAAAGGAGGAGTGAAGGATGAGGGAGGATCTGTGCCTGAGAAGGCAGATTTGTTGTTGTTGGTAGGTGCCCTACGTGCAACAGAGGAAACAGTATTGTTACTGCTTCTCTGCTATTTGTAGGGTTTTCAATGGCAGATTGTTTTGGGGTAGTGGGTTGCCAGGTCCATCTCCCAAGCCTACAGCATCTGGTGTTCTCAGGTGGTCTCCCATCCAAGTACTAACCAGGCCTGACCCTGCTTAGCTTCTGAGATCTGACAGGATCAGATGCCAGAGTAGTACAGTTGCAGGCCGAGAGGGCAGATGGAGAAGTCTCTATAAGGTCAGGAAGGCAAATATAGGGCTCCAGCCCAACACCAGAGGTCATGGATAGGAGCACTAGGAGTCATGTCCTGGAGGGATAGGAGCTGACTTTCTTCAGTCAAAATATGTGAGTAGGTCTGACCATCTGACATGAAGCTTCTAAGTTGTATGGGGACCATCCTTTGGTTGCTTTTTCAAAATGACTTTTCTCCCTGGTTACTTAAGCAGATGCCTCCATTGTCTCTCTATGGGGAACCTGTTTGTAGTTATGTCTCTTGTTTTACTGTTTTAAAACTTCCATTATTTTTCATCTCTTTCCTCCAGCTAGTGAGACCTGCAATGACTTCCACCCGATGTTCTTCACCCATGATAGATCCTTCGAGGAGTTTTTCTGCATCTGTATCCAGCTTCTGAACAAGACATGGAAGGAGATGAGGGCAACTTCTGAGGACTTCAACAAGGTAAGGGGGGTCTGAGGCAGGGGCAGAGGCTTCTGTGCCATCAGAGGGGCATCATCCTTAGGCCTGTGATGTGGTCCCTCAATTGTGTATAGAAGTTCGTTGGCAAGGCAGGAGGATGAGGAAGATGGAATTTTAGGTTGCTTCAAGAATGGAGTCAATCTCAACAGATAAACTTGGAGCTGCTTTGCTCCTCTTGTCTAAGCTGGAGCCACCCAGAGAGGCCCTGTCTGTAGAGTCTGTCAAGGTGAACATGTTTCCTTCATGGAGTTAGTATGGGATGCCTTGTCAGTACTGCAAGATTATTGGGGAGGGTGTCTTCTGTGTTTTCCCTTCACATGTATAGGAGACGAGCCAGAGCCCATAAGCTCTGTCTGGTCCATTGATTTCTTTGTGGATTATGAATACATTGTGGTCATCTGCCCTATGCTGTGTCAAAAACAACTTTTATTACAAGGAAAGATCTGTGTAGCATTTCTTGGTTTATAGTAAGTCTCTGATCCTTTGAACTAAGATATCCTTTGGTTTTTTTATGTTGTAATTTCTTGCAAGAGTGTAACTTTCCCATTTCCATTTGTATTTTCGCTGTTAAGTGGACACAAAAGTCTTGACCAACTTAAAGGAAGCAGATGCATAGTCCATGCTTTTAAAGATAAATAAAATCTTTATCCTTCAATATAGGCCTGAATAACAATAATGCCATAGCTAATAATAATTGATTTTAAAGTTGGGTCAGGCATATTTTAGACTTTAATTTAACAAATTAATTAATTTGGTTGGAGTTCTTTTTTTTTTGCTTTGATGTGAATTTTATTCATAAAATATTAGTATTTTAATTGTACATCTTTATGGTATTCAGAGTGACAATTCATACATACTGTGAAATTATCAAATCAAGATTATTAACATTTCCATCTTCTTAAACATTTTACAAAACATTGTTTTCATCATTAACATATAACAATAATTATTTATGGTTATGAAGTGGAGCATGTTGTTTTTACTTGCATTATGGAATTTTCATAAAATTTCATCCTGTATTTTGCATTTGTTTTCTCCTTCATTATCCTTCTAAGTTGCTCTACCTCCCAATTTTACCATCACCTCCCCTCCTACTAGTCACCTCCCTGTTCCTGATGGGTCCCTGGTATTTTCCAATTTTAGATATATGCAATTTGTGTGCGTGTGTGTGTGTGTGTGTGTGTGTGTGTGTGTGTGTGTGTGTTTTATTTCTCTTCTGGAGTCTGGGTTACTTCGTTTAAAATGACGATCTCCAGTTCCATCCATTTTGCTGCAAATAACATAGTTTCATTCTTCTTTACTGATAGGTAATATTCCATTATGTATATATACCACATTTTTTAGATCCATTCATCTGTTGATGACATCTGTATTGATTCTGTTGCCTTGCAATTGGAAGAGTGCTGCAATAAAAATGGAAGTGCAGGTGCTCCTGTGGTATGATGACTTTGGGTATACACCCTGGAGTGGTATAGCTGGAACATATGGTAGCTCTATTTTTACTTTTCTGAGGAACATCAATACTGATTTCCCAAATGGATGTACTAAATCCAGTTCCATCAGCAGTTTAATAGTGTTCCTTTTTTCTCATATCCTTGTCACCATTTGTTGTTGTTTTGTTTATGGTAGCTATTCTGATTGGAGTGAGATGGAATGTCACTGAAGTTTTAATTTGTGCATTTCTGTGGTGGCTTAGAATATTGAAATTTTTTCGTATGTTTATTGGCCATTTATATTTCTTCTTTTGAAAACTATATGTTCAGTTCCATTGCCCATTTATTTATTTGGCATTTATCACCTTTATGTTTAATTTTTGGGTTTCTTTATATATCCTAGATATTAATTCTCTGTCACCTACAGCCATAGCAATGTGGTATCCGATCCAGGCAGATCTCAGAAACTAAGCAGGGTCCAGCCTGGTTAGTATTTGGATAGGAGACCACCTGGGAACACCAGGTACTGTAGGCTTGGGAGAAGGATCCGGCAACCCACTCCCAAAAATCAATCCACCATAGAAAACCCTAAGAATAGCAGAGAAGCACTGACAATAGTATTTCACCTGTTGTATGTAGGGTCACTATGAGTGTGATACTGACTCTGTGGCACCTAGCAACAACAGCAACAATCCTCTGTCAGATATATAGGTAGCAAAGATTTTCTCTCATTCTGTAGGCTCTCCTTTTATTTTATTAATTATTTCCTTCACTGTGCAAAAGCTTTTCAATTTTATGTAATCCCATTTGCCGATTCTTGGTGCTAGTTCTTGGACTACTGGAGCATTGTTAAGGAAGCACTTGCCTGTGCATATTCATTGAAGTGTGTTCCCTATATTTGTTTCTGTTCCTTTCAAAGTTTATTGCTTTATGTTGAGATCTTTGATGCATTTTGCAATGGTTTTTGCATAAGATGAGTGATATGGGTCTACTTTCATTCTTCTACATATGGATATACAGATTTTCCTGCTCCATTTATTGAAGAGACTATCTTTTCTCCAATGGATGCCTTTAGCACCTTTGTCAGAGATCAGGTGGCTGTAGATGTGTGTGATTATTTCTGGGTCTTCTGTTCCATTGAGCTTCTTGCCTACTTTTGTGCCAGTACAAAGCTGTTTTTGTTATTAGAGATTGTAATATGGTTTGATGTCAGGTCTTGTGATGCCTTCTGCACTGCTTTTATTGCTTATGAGGTTGTTTTGGATATACACAGTCTTTTGTGCTTCCATATGGATTTTAGGATTTTTTTTTCTATTTCTGTGAAGTATATCATTGGAATTTTGATGAGGATTGCATTGAACCTGTAGATTTCTTTTTTTAGTATTGCTATTTTCACAATATTAATTCTTATGATCCGTGAGCAAGGGAGGTCTCTCCATCTTCTAGTGTTTTCTTCCAATTCTTTTCTTTAGTGTATTGAAGTTTTCATTGTAGAGGTCTTTAGGATCTTTGCTTATATTAATTCTTACACAATTTTTGTGGGATATTGTGAATGGGATTGTGGTTTTGATTTTTGTCTCCTCTTGTTTGTTGTTGGTATACAGGAATACTTGTTGTTGTTGTTGTTGTTGTTAGGTGCCGTCGAGTCGGTATCCGACTCATAGCTACCCTCATAGGGTTTTCAATGGCTGACTGTTTCGGGATTGCCTTGGGAGTGGATTGCCAGGCCCTTCTCCCATTTTTGCGGTGCTGGGAATTGAACTCGGGACCTCAGAGACTGCAGCACAGCGCTCTACCAACTGAGCCAAATCCCAGCCCACAGGAATACTACTAATGTTTTATTGTTAATTTTGTATCCTGCTACTTTACTGAAAGTGCTAATTAGCTCTAAGAGTTTCTAGTAAAGTCTTTAGGGTCTTTTAAACATAGGGTCATGCCATCTGCAAATAGTGATAATTTGATCTCTTCACTCCCTGTTTGTATCTCTTTTATTTCTTTCTCTTGCCCATTGTTCTGGCTAGGACTTTCATCACTATATTAAATAAGAGTGGAGAACGTGGAAACCCTTGTCTTGTTCCTGATTTTAGAAGGAATGCTTTCAATCTCCGGGTGCGGTGGTACATGCCTGTAATCCCAGTGGCTTGGGAGGCGGAGGCAGGAGGATTGCAAGTTCGAGACCAGAGGCAGTCTGTGTAACTTAGTGAGACCCTGTCTCAAAAAGTAAAAAAAAAAGTGGGCTGGGGGTGCAGCTCAGTGGTCCAGCACTTGCAGACCATGCAAGCGCCAGGCCCTGGGTTCAAATCCCAGTACAGAAAAAAAAAAAGGAATGCTTTCAGTTTTTCCCCATTTAGCATAATGTTAGCTATAGGTTTATCATAGGTAGCCTTTACAATATTATGGTATGTTCCTTCTATTCCCACTTTCTTTAGGACTTTTATCATGAAGGGATATTGAACTTTGTTAGAAGTTTTTCAGTGTCTATTGAGATTATCATGTGATTTCTGTCACTGAGTTTATTGATATGTTGTGTTGCATTTTATTGATTTGCATGTATTGAACCAGCCTTGCCTCTATGGAATGAATTCTACTTGGTCATGGTGTATGATTTTTCTTATGTGATGCTACATTTGGTTTACAAGTATTTTCTTGAAGATTTCTGCATCTATGCTCATCAGAGAAATTGGTCTATAGTTTTCCCATTTACCAGCTGGCTGCCTTCTGATGGAATTTGTAGCAGCCGAGACCACCACTGCTGAGATCAGTTTTGCAAACTGCAGGCAGGGTCTCCAAGTCACCCAGCTCCTATACACCTTTGTCTGCTTCTCTGAGGCTGCCTTCAAACCCACAGGCACTGAGCAAGTCCAGTTCACTGAGAATGAGCACTTCTTGTCAGTTTTCCTCCCCGATCCTTCCCCTGTTTGGAGGAACCATACCCACCAACTTCCTAGCAGCTGGCACCCTTTGTGCCCAAGTGCTGTACCATCTCTGTCTCTGCTGCTCTGGTCGAGGTTGCCGATCAATGTTGCATCTGCTGTCTGCAGATATTCTTACCAGTATCTTCACCATCTGAGACTCAGGTGCTGGCCCAGACACTATCAGGGAGTGTGGGTGCAGCTTTCCAGCTCACTAGTATGTACTCACCCCAGGCATTCAGAAACAGCTGCTATCTGTGTCCTGGCACTTAGTGCATTCTGGTCCAGCTCACCAAAGATAGGCCCAGCATCCCAACTCTTCCATACGCATGTGCATGAGTGAACATGCTCCACCATAGCAAGTCTGTGCTCCTTTGGCTCAGAAGCCTGATTGGGTGTCAGCTCCCCAACTCCCCACCATCACTAGCTCTCCTGAGTGGGGGATTTCTTCCTCTAATTTGGCAGCACAGAGCCATGGACCCACCAGCTCCCTTGTGGTTCCCCCACTCCCCTGCACTCCTCTTTCAGAACAGAGTAAACAACTTCCCAATTTTTTCTCTTTTGTTTCTGCCAATCACATGGAGGCTGCTTTTATTCAGCCATCTTAACTAGAAGGTGGTTGGTTATTTGAGACAAGGTCTTGTTATTCAGTCTAGACTGGCCTGGACTTCACCATGTAGCCCAGCATGGCCTCAAATTTGCAATCTTCCTACCTGAGCCTCCCAAGTGCTGGGCTTGCAGGCTTCTGGTGCCACATCCATCTTAGCCATTAATACTTTTAATGTGTTCATATGTGTGGGTCTGGGTATGAGTAGCCCCGTCACCAAGCCCACTCACCTGGTCCTAAGGGCCATGATTGTCTGGAAGTCTGTGAATCTGATCTCACAGGTCATGGTTGGGCTTAGTGTTGTTGTTGTTAGGCATTGTGGAGTCGGATCAGACTCATGGAGACCCTCATAAGGTTTTCAGTGACTTATTGTCAGGACTGCTTCGGGAATGGATTGCCATGTCCTTCTCCCATTTTTGCAGTGCTGGGGATTGAACTCAGGGCCTCATTGCAGAGGAGCGTTTAGCCACTGAGCTAAATCTCAGCTGGGTATAGTGTATAGAATAATATCTGAATTCCAGCTGCGTTTGCTATTCTTCTTGGTTACCTTCTCTCTGAATTTATATCTCATCCCTCTTTTCCACTGGTTTGTGGCATCTTGAACCACTATTGGTTGAAAAGAAAGAAAACCAGGAAAAAGACTCCAGCCACAGTGCAGCTCTGACCTGCCTGTCCCTCTCAGCATAATGATCTTGCTTGCTGTCCTGGCTGACCAACACCATTCTGACTCAGCCATTTCTGCCATTTTTCCTTTGCCTATTGAGCCCTCTGTTGGATTCACTGAAATAAGCCTGGTGATGCCCCTTCAAAGAGACACTGAGCTGAAAGCTGCAATCTACAGTTTCTGTGTGTCTGAGTAGCTATGCCCCGGGATAGGCATAATTCAGGGAGGACCATGGCAGAAAGATGCTCATTAATTCCCTTGTGATTGTATCTGCAGCCTCCTCAGTATACTTCACTTGATTATGAGACACTTTGCAATTCAGGTGCAAATCATCCCTGGGAGAGAGGAGGCCTTTGTACAATAAAGCTAGAAAAAGAGAAAAGTTAAATCAATAGTCTTTTGAAAGTGGCTGTGGCCACATTGCCCTGGATCATCTTGACTCTTCATGTGTTGCGATATGAAAGCAATCAGGTCCTTAGCTGTATGGGCTGGGACACCTGCTACCCAGGAGAAGGTGATCTCACTAGCCATGATGTGTTTTGGCATCACAGGAGTGGATATCAGAGAAGGGTCAGGGATGGGAAAGATGAAGGATTTAAATTTTCTACATAAAACATTTTTGCTACGTTTGCTTTTTTATCCTGATTATTCCTACAATCTAAAAAGTGTATCGGTTATGTATATATTTATCCCATATTTAGTCATTTTCTGTTGCTGCTGCAACAAATGACCATGAATTTAGTAGATTAGATATTACAGATTTGTTACCTTACAGTTCCACAGTTCAGAAACCAAAAATGTGTCTCAGTGGGTTAGTGTCAAGACATTAGCAGATCTGGGTTTCTTTCTGGAGGCTCCAGGGGAGAATCTGCTTCCTTGATTTTTCCATCTTCTGGAGGCTGTTGCATTCCTTGATTTGTGCCCTATTTCTACAACTTCAAGACCAGCAACTACAGGTACACTCTCCTCACATCTCATCTGTCACTCTGGTCCCTTTTCTGCCTTGGTCCTCTCTTTTAAGGACCATGTGATTATTCTGAACCTGGACAATTCAGGATAATTTTCCCTGTCTTAAAGCAAACTTAATTCTACCTGCAACCTAAATTCCCCTTTGGCATCTAGGATAGCATATTTACAGGCTCTGGGGATTGGAACATGAGTATCCATGGGGGCAATTATTCTGCTTATCTCAGTGTATATTTGATTTTTGGGTGTGCATGTCAACTTAATGAAATATGGACAGATGAGCCTTTTTATTTATTTTCCTTTTTGCTAGCAGACATAATCCCAGTTATAGAATTCTGTTAGTATCTGCTCAAATACAGATATATTTATATTCCTTTTTCTTTTGTGTCCCTGTACTGTCTACTTTAGATTTAAAAAAAAAAAAATAAAGAAGGGACCCTGTGTGAGAGTCACTAGTTCAGTTTGAAGAATGTCTTTCTGACTTTTTTCCTGCTGCCTATCAGCCACTGTTCTGCTTTACCCAATAATAGATAGAAGCAGAGAGAAGTGCCGGCATTGAAATCATTTCACTTTTCTTCTTGTTATTAACTTGGTAGCAGAGGAGATTGAATTTAGGAATAAATGTGGAGTTTGGAGTTACTAGTAGATTTAGTGTTTTTCTTGTTTCTAAGACTGTTCAAATTCAAATTCAGAAATATCTTAAATGAGCCCAATGTGAAATACTGTTTCTTTTGAACTTGCTGGGACACCATGTCAGACTCCTGCCACTTTGCACAGAGCATGGAATGTGAATTTAATTGTAACCTCAAGACCCGGGGCTCTATGTGAAAGGTCCAACTATCTGCCATCCTTGGCTCCTCACTGGAGAAGCAGTTCCCTTCAATTCAAAATTTTACTTTGCCTAACATACTGTGCCAGATTCTACCAGAGGCAGGACTAGCTCTTGCCACCCACCAGCTCGGGCCTTGATGATTGTTGGTAGATATCTAGTGCTTGCTAGTTAATGCCACTTCTGGAAGACACTGTTTGGGAAAGCAGCTATCTTTTGCTTGGGAAGTAGCAGATGGGATATTTTTATTTATGTAAGGGAAATAGAATTGAAGAGTGATTAAAATATTTATGTTTTAAAAAGGACTTTGAATTTCTCAATATAGCAATCTGCAGAGAAATCCATTGATTCAGACCATTAAGTTTGTATTCTGTTTTTGACATTTATTACCAATATTTTAGAACATGTATTATTCATTTTTGTGGGCATCAGACAAGAGCTAAACTGTAGCTGGTTACCTTGGCACAGAAGTGGCACTATCATCATTTCACTGAAGTCTTGATTTTTGAGCAGGGTCGGGAATAGGATGCATTTGGATGTTTCAGGTACAAGCAGCTTATTTAAAGTTCCATTTTAAACATTCTAACAAGGGTTTATACATCAAAATACAGATTTGTGTGCAACAGTGTTTCTCGGCCTTTGGCTATGCATTAGAATCACCTGGGGCCTGTTATCCCAATGCCCAGTTGCACCACAGACAATTAGACCAGAGGGTAGAGGCAATACAATCAATGAAATTTTCATTAAGGTAGATTTGATCACTAAAGGTGATTTGTGTCAATGGAATCACCATCAGAGAATGTGTATAACACAGATCACCAACTAGTACAGATCGAGTGCATTGACGGAGTAGTATGTCTATTGGTGTATAAGGTGTACGTTCTAATTCTCATCCTGCTACTTAAGAACTCTATGCCTGCCCTGTGTGGTGGCACATACCTGTGATCCTAGTGACTCAGGAGGCAGAGGCAAGAGGATCAAAAGTTCAAGGCCAGAGGCAGCTTGTATAACTTAGACTCTGTCTCAAGATAGAAAGTAAAAAATGGGCTGGGAATGTAGCTCTGTGGTAGAGCACTTGCAAAGCATGCCTGAGGCCCTGGATTCAACCTGTGAAGAAAGGCGGGGGGTGAGGGTACGAGAGCATTCTCTCTATGCCTGAAAATTAATAAAAAAATAAAAATAAAAGCAGGCCAGTATCTCATCATCCTTTCTAATAATGATGTGACATTCAATTAAAGTAATAAATGTATAAATGCTTTGAGGAAATAAAACATCATATATACTTGTAAAGTGTTTAGTAATCATAAGATAAATCCTATCTATGAAAAATGAGCAAATTACGCTTTTCAAAAGAAAATGTTATTTTGGTCCATTATATTTAAAAGAGAAAGAAAAGTGAAGCTCTCTATGAACCCCACATTAAATTCTGGACTGAATTAATAACCCATTCAACACTGGCAAAAATTAGCTTTAATCTGAAAATTTTATGGTTTTTAGACAAAGTCTTCTTTCAAACAACTTGATTAAGTATCTTAGTTTCCCATGTGGTGCACCATGGGTAGGAAACTAAAAATCAGCCAGTCTCTGGAGTTCCATGTACTTAGTGGCTGGTGAAAATGAAGGCCTTTCTGACAGTTAACTACTTGCTCAGACCTATTCAGTAATGGCTGAATCTTTTTAGACACCATCAAAATATCTATTCATGACATGGGTATTACTTTAGACTCTATCAAAATCAACATTATAAACCAAGATCACATGACTTTGCCATACTTTATTTTACTTACCAAAATAGAAGAAACTAATGATTTGAAAAATGTAGCATCTCTAGAGTAAATGGACTATTTTTGAAACTGTCTAACAGCATAATAACCTAAATACATATGACAGAGGTTAGAATCTCAGGCTCGAAGATGAGAAACCAACTCTGCTTAAAATAGCAGACTGTGCATTGGGAGCACCCAGGCCCAACAAAGCCGCAGCTGCCTCTGGCCAGGGTGTGAGTCTCATCTGAGTCAATGAGAGAAAATCTCAATTAGGAAGAACTGGAGAACAGGCCAGAAGGAAACATCATCACAAATCCTCTGGAAGATTATCCACCAAAAATAACCACCAGCTAGGCACAGCTAGTGGATTACAGTGTAGTATAGACAAGGGATCATGTCTAAAATGTGAAAACCGGTGGATCTGTGAATAAAAAAGGGGAAATATGTTTGCTCTTTGAACTGCTTTCAGTTCAGCTTGCTGATTCTTTGTGCATGCTTTTCAGGGGGCAATTATATATTCAGGAGTCCCCTTCCTAGGCCAGCTCAACTTTGGAGCAATGCAGACGGCGCTCTGTTGGTTAGCTGAGCTGGCCTAGGGAATGAAAGGTGGTCTGTAACTCTCACCATGAATAAACATGAACCTCCTCATTTGCATGAGGCAGGTGACTGTAAAATATCTTGGAGCAAGTCATGAAAGGAAGCTTTGTTCGTCCATGCCCAGGGGAAGCTGGGAAGACTTGGTGCTGTTTATCTTCATTAGAATTCCATCTAGTGCTGCTGTTATTGATCTGAACTGGGCCTGGTATGGCTAATAAAGTAGGTGTACATTTTAATTGAAACATGAATATTTAAGTAGAGGGGAAGTCCTTTAAAGAGCCCTAATGTCATACAATGGGGTTGTGCATTTTTCAGCTGTTCAAGCCATTAACAACTATTTATTCAAAAGGCTTCTCCTGTGCCATGCAAATCCTTTGAGTTTGCCACACAGGCAGTCAGACCTCCTCTAGAAGTAAATGCATTGAGTGAAAAGATTTATTTTTTTCCTCTGACGTTTCCCCTTGAATCTGTAGTAATACAGGCTTTCCTGGGCATGTGCTTTGCAGCTATTCATTCAAGGTAGTTTCATGGACTTTGCCACTTTCTATCAGAAAGCAATCAAGATATGTTCCCTATAATCCTCTTCAGTAATAATTACACTGTCTAGAGACAGCAGAGAGGGGCTGGCATTTAGTTCAGCTTTGAGCTCTCTGAGGCTCTGGGTTCAATCCCTAGCACTGCAAAAAATGGAAGAAGGACCTGGCAATCCACTCCCAAAGCAATCCCCAAACCATCAACCATTGAAAACTTTACATAGGGTCACCATGCATTGGATCCCACTTGGAAGCACCTAAGGACAACAGAGACAGCAGAAATACCAAGAGGGACTTTGCTAATGTGCTTTTTAGCAAGTATTTAAGAAGACTTCACTGGGTGTGATTTATCAAAAGAATTGTGTTAATAAAAGGAAACGTGAGGCTGTCCGAGTAAGGAAGGCCACTGTGGTGTAGAGCTGTATTTCACAATCTCTTCCTTGTTACCACCCCCAAAGGAATCTTTTTAGACAATTTTCCCCCTAATCAATTCCTTTCTGAAATTGCAATTATAGGTATGTGTATTTTTGTGTTATGCGTGTATATCTGTATTTGGACATAAGAAGAATGGATTTTATTGCTCCTCCAAGAACCAATTTTTGTCCCCTGGAGATGAGCTTCTCCTCCCACATGGGATAACCAAGATGGAACCAGCAAGAGGATCAAGTGGCAGTGCCAGCTTGGCCCCTCACCAACAGCATGACCTTGTATAGTCCTTCAACTCTTGTGTTCCTTCTCATTTGTATACTGGTAGTGGCAACAATAATATTTTCCAAAGTTACCAGGAAGGTTGTTCTTGTTAGGTGCCATCGACTTCGTGTCTGACTAACGTCGACCCTACGTACAACAGAGGAAACACTATTGTTAGTGTTCTCTGCCGTTCATAGGGTTTTTGGTTGATTGTTTCGGTTGATTGTTTCAGAAGAGTGGGCTGCCAGGTCCTTCTCCCAAGCCTACAGCACCTGGTGTTCCCAGGCAGTATCTCATTCAAGCACCCACCAGGACTGACCCTGCTTAGTTTCCAAGATCTGACGGGATCAGACGCCACAGTGGTATGGCTGCAGGCACCAGAAAGGTTAGGCCCTGCTTTGCAGATGGTCCTATACGAATGAGAGGTGTCAATATTAACAGATGAAAACCTAAATTGTCAGTAATTCGCACTTAGTTGTGCAGTATGATTTGTTGTGTCAAGTTCCCAAGATAGATTATTCAAATATCTATAAATACATATTTTCTCATACCGTTGTATAGAGATCCATTGAAGTTCATTTGACCACTGAGGAGATTCTGATTACAGTGATAACAAATTCTGAAGTGATGGAACCCTCCTTTTAGGTTCCCAGTGTTGAGGGTCACTTCTCCCACGCCCACTCACAAAAAATTCACTCCAGGTGGCTTGAGACTGGGCACAGGAGTGACTAAAGAGCCCAAGCCCTCCCATTCTGCTGGATGAGCTTGTGCAAGGGATTCACCCTGTGGGCTTCAGATTCCTCACCTGTGAGATGGGACAGGGTGTTACCCCTGGCAAAGATGACTCTTTCTTCTCTTGGGGTCCAGTAGGTCAGCTGCTCACTTTCCTCAGCAGGCTGGCACCAATCAGCAGTGATGTAGAATTGGGAAAAGACCTGTGACACAGGATTCCAATCACCTCAGAAAAGTAAAATGATCTTCATGGTGATGCTAATGGCAGACATTTTCAGGGGAGTCCACAAGCTTTGTGCTCAGCCTGAGTGGCTAAATGAGTGGAACACCCATGACCATGGTTCCAGCCACACAGAGTCCAGACAACATTAGTGAGGGATGTAGAGATAACCAGGACATGGACAACTTCCAGGTGTCCTGCCCCTCCCCTGCATTTACAAAGTAGGACATACTAGGACCCCGAGTTCTCCTGGAAGAATTAGATTTTGTTGACCCTGTTCATGTAACTATCTTAAAAATAGCTAAACTTTAAAATCCATTTACAGGTTAACTCTGACCTTGAGTGGGCTGAAGTCATTGCTAACATGTTTTGCTTTCTGGAAATTCCCTATAACTGGCACATTTATTAAAAATTATAAATGAGTGAGTTACACAAATAATTTTAGATAAACCTGACAATACTGAATATATTTTGGAGTTTTGCTTTGTGATTGAGGTCTTGCATAAAGTTCCTTTCACTTCTGAAGTCTCTAGGTCAGATTTTTTCTTTACCTGTGTAACGTGCTAAACTGAGACTTGCCAATTATGAAAAGGAAATAATTGATGGGCTCTTCTGCTGGACAACAATGGGAGACATCAATCCCTTGGTTCAATTACACAACATCTCTGAGTGTGAGAATAACCACTACTCTCCAAGTTGACTTCTTTACATAACTCTATTCAGCGACTCCTGAAGCTTCATTCCCTTTTATTAACTACACTTTGGGGCTCTATATAAGTTGTTAACAAGTTCCTCTGACCTGAATTCAAGATTCCATTGTGGATTATATGAGGGATTTGATAATGGAACACAAACCATTTTATTAGTATATGTACAATTAACAGGAAATTACCTGCATCTTAAATAAGTCATAATGAGATTTAGGCATTTTAAATTAAAGGGCAGATAGAACTCAGAGTTGCTTAGCTAAGACTGGGGCCATTAGAAGAGGATCTCTAATAAAATACAAGTCCTCACTGAATTAAAAGAAAATATTTATCTTGTAATTGCAAAGTAAATTATGTTAAATGGGAGATTGAGAATGCACTTCTAGGAAAGGATATGTCCCCTAAAGTAGAACAGAAAGAAGAGGATATCTATGTCCTATTGTTGTTGTTATTGTTAGGTGCCGTCGAGTTGGTATCTGACTCATAGCGACCCTCATAGGGTTTTCAATGGCAGACTGTTTCGGGATTGCCTTGGGAGTGGATTGCCAGGCCCTTCTCCCATTTTTGTGGTGCTGGGAATTGAACTTGGGACTTCAGAGACTGCAGTGCAGTGCTCTACCAACTGAGCAGTGAGGGCAAAGAGGGGCCATAAATGAGTCAATAGGTCAGAATGAAAGTGCAGGACCAGAAGCCATTTGCAACGACCCCAAAAACAATAGCTGAGAGAAGTTAGAAAATCCCAAGTGGGATTTCCAGATATCCTCTGCAGCAATGTGAGATCTAGGGGGTCAAGGGTTAAAAAATGTATTTAATTATTCAAGTATGCATATTCAAGTGATAATTATATTCCTGTGCAGGAATATAAGCAAGGACATTATTTTTCAAAATAATGCTTCTTATGTCTAAGCAACAGTGAATTACAGGTCAGGATTATCCACCTTGATTTTTCCAAATAGCTAAAACACTGATCTGCCATGCTCAGCCCACACACTGGGGCAGACTGCTTGCTCACCAGGCATAGAGCTAAGCCATTGAGTCAGACAGATCAGAAACAGGGGCAAAGGTCGAGAGGCAAGAAGAAGGTGTTAGAGTAAGGCAGTTTCTTCAACCCTTTTTTACAATCATTAAAGAGAGAATGTTATACATATGAATGTTTAACATATGAATGTTAAAACTTGAATTTGAGAAATGACGATTCCAAATTGCTAGTTTTTCCTCTTTACCCCCCTCTTCTTTCTTTTTCTTTAGTTGTTTCTATGTTTTTGCTTGCTATTATGGTAAAAGTAAACATAATAGTAAGTATTCAGTGTGTACAGGTGAGGGAAGTCACTTAGTAAGGCAGTCAACTCAGATATTGTTCTCCCAATTGGGCCAACATCTTTAGGAAAGTTCTCAAGCCTGTAGCTGTCATTTTGGCAACTACTCACTCAGATGCCTGTGAAGATGCTCCTAATTGCCTTTTCCCTGTGAGTAAATATCTCCTAGAACATATCACAACAAATCACAATTCTGATGCTTCCTGAGAATAGAGTCTTACATGTTCTATATTCTTAGAATTTAGCACTGTGCCTGGGATTTAGATGACATTCAAAGTTGCTATCCCACAACGAACCTATGAATAGCACAGCCACATCTGTATCTGGTTAATAGAATCATGATCCAAACTACACCTTCAATGTAAACCAGTCTTTCTATAAATCTTTATTTGTGTCTACCGCATGATAGGCCCTGTGGTGGGCACAGGAACACAGTGGTGACAAGACTGGATGATTTCTGCCCTCCTGGAGCTGAAAGACTAGTAAAATTCTATTTGGAAACTTACAGACTAGTCTCTCTTTTAGAAATCAGTCACTAACCAAAGTCACAATAATCACTACATGGTCCTTTGCCTTATCATCATTTCCTTAAGTCCCATCTCCTTCTCTCACCTTAAATGTGGTTAATTGAATAGTCATAACTCTTCACTGGTCTGCAGTAGCACATCTCCACAATCTTGCCAAAACTTCAGAGAGGGTGAAACATATTTCCCCCACCCTTTGACTTTTGACTTGACCAGTGGCTTGTTTGTGCCAGTGAGATGTGCATGGATGTGAAATGAACAGAGCCTTGGTGATTGGTTGACTGATTGGATTGGGTTGTCATATTTCTGCTATGATCCTGAGAACAACATGTCCTGGAAAGCTTCTGCCCTCTCAGCATAGGACCCAGAGTAAAACATCTGAGGCACAATTTTCCCTAGTCAGCCCATAGAATAACAGCTTGAAATAGTCATCTCACCTAACTCATAGATCAGTGAGTGTGAGAAAGAATAACTTCTTAATTGTTAGGATTGTTTGTTACACAGCACTCATGTGCCAATAGCTGCCTAAGACACCCCCTGTTGCAATAACTGAGTGCTCAGCTTTGAAACCTTCTCGTTTTCCAAATCTCTTCCAACACAGATCTGACCACAGCATCCCTGTTTTTAATCTGTCAGTGGTGTTCATTACTTGACTCATAAAATTTCACAGTCTTAACAAGATATTCTAATTCTTCCTGAATTAGGCTAACATACTTTTCCTGCTTTGTGCTCATATTTTCACTCTCCACCTGTCCTAAGCTCTGCCAACACATTCTAGATGCCCATCATTTCTCATATGTGCTGTAACACTTTCATATTTCAGCATTAGCTCATCCTCATTCCCTCTGCCAGAGAGATCTTCCCCATCTGCCTGTTGAAATTCTACTTATCCTTTAGGATTTTGCACAAGTACCACCTTAGTGTGATGGTTTACCATCTCACTTTCATTCAGTATGAAATTTTGCACCTCTATCCTCACTGCATGGAATTTAAAAAAGTCTTCCTGGAAGTATCTTCTAGCTCTATAATAGTTGTTTAATTATAAATCTATCTTTCCAAATTAAGTCAGTGTGTCATTGAAAGAAAGAGTTCTTATGTTTCAATATCCTCCAGATCCTTTTTACGTAGTATCTACTCAATTACTTAGGTTGAGTGTTGAATAAATCAATGGCCAGAAATGTCTGATTCACTCATCAGTTACGACGGTCCACCTGACCAATAAGATGAATTGATTTACACCATTTTAATATAGGGTGATTTATGTTGCTCAACTCTTAGAGGAAAGAGGCACTAAATGCTTTTCAGTTCTACTGAATAAAGATTTTTTTTTGCCCCAAATATCAATAGTTCTTATTGAGAAACAAATCTAGTCCTGTCCATCAAAAATCTCTTCTTCAGATGTCTGTACTCTGAGAAAGTTATAAAATGATTTTGCCTTTCATTTCCTAAAAAAAAATGGCAGTAGTAATTATTTTTCTATCTGTTGTTGTTAGGTGTCATCCTATTGGGTCCAACTCATAGCAATGCTATGTACAATAGAACAAAAGACTCTCCCACACTGTGCCATGCCTGGCACTATGTCAGTGCTTCTCTACTGTTTATAGTTTTTGATGGCTGATTATTTTGAGATTGTTTCAGGAGTGGTCTTCCAGGTCCTTCCCCCATTTTTGCATGGTGGAAATCAAACCCAGGGCCTCAGAGAGCGCAGAACAAGCAGTCCACCAACTGACTAAACCTCAGCCCATTTTTCTATTTATGTAGCTTTATAAAAGGAAATGGAAAGCCTCAAAGAGATTAAACCATTGCAAAAGAAACAATTTCTCTTTTCTAAGGAGTTTGGTTAGAGTACCTAGTTAAAAAAAAATCCCTGTTTCATTTTTCAGCTTTGGTCATCTATTATACAACTCTCAGGCATCTTTAACCTACATTCCCTGGCAATTCAGGGAGCATTCTATTTCCCCATTTGTCTTGGTTCCTGGCCAGTGGGAAAATAAACATCAATAATGGCACTTATACTTTCCCGGGATGGCCGTCAAGAGACCTTCTCGTGCAGAGGACAAATGCAGCCTCAGGCCATACATCCCATTCCCTACTCAAGCAGATCCAGGAAGCATGAGCCCATGGAACAGACATACCAGATCACAAACATGAGCACACTGTGCCAGTCACAAAAAGTGTGATTTGCATTTCACCTTTACCACCAAAGTTTTCTTAAATTAGGAAAAAATTGCATCCCCCCCAAGAGTGTCATAAAAGCCCAAAGACGTCGGGCTTGACAGTGATTGTGTGTTTGAAGTGCTAGAGGCAATCAGTGCCCTAGAACTGCTCTGGTCCTGTTTGCCCTGTTTCTTTCATATATCTGTTCGCGTGGCTTGGCTGGCTCCGAAGTAGATGGCATATGGCTTTTTGCCGCTCGAGCTGCCGTGGAAGTAAATGTCATTGGCATAGAATGCCAGATTTCCATTCTGTGAATCAAAGAGCATGGAATCCTGTATGAAAACTCCCTGGCTTTTGTGTTCTTAAAGCAGAAGAGACTGCTAAGAACCCTGCCTCTTACTCAAATGCCATTCCTATTAAGATGCCTCTATTGTGATAAAAAGTGTATTTTAAATGGACATGCTGATACCTCCATGCATGTCAGAAAAGGCTGTTTGGCTTGTTTTATTGTGGTCAGGGCACTAAGCAAGCCGGATATTTTTTCCCCGAGCCTCAGCTAAGTGGACGCTGGTCAGGAAGCAAGATAGAGTTGTTTTTTAATTCTTTCAGATAGATAAGAATTCACTTGTGTGTGTAGCAGGAAAATAAGACTGTAAAAATATCAGTGTCTATTAGATGCAGTTTACCAAAATTTTATATTCATTAAATTTTCAAGTTACAAAGCACTTTGGGACAGAGTTGGCTGATAAAGGAGATTTGAAGCTGTCACAGATGTGCCTCAGCCTTTGTCTCCCCCTCCCTGCCTGAGAAACCGAGAGAGAGATCTGAAAATTCACATACATACACACACAAAAAAAGGATTAAGCAGAACTATATGAAATAGCTAGTACTTGACTATTCCTGCCTGGCGAAAAGCGATTTCAAATGATTCAATCTGATGAATGTTGGTCACCCTGACCATTGATTCCTGACACAGCCTTCTTATATGTTATCCACAGTACCTATTTCTCTTTCATATACCCTTGTTCTGAGATCACTTAACATACCAAATATGTTGCAATAGAGTCTAGTAGTCAAGAGCATTGACATAGTGCCCCAGGAGTGGGGCTCAAACCCCAGCTCCATCGTTTCATCACTGTCTAATTAACCTCTTCTCCTCCTTGGTCTCCTCATCTGAAAATATATATCTTAATATAATTGTGAGAGTCAAATGAGCCAATATGAGGCAGAACTATGTGAAATGGCCAATAGGTGACTGTTTCTGAATTGCAAATTTGAATGTGCTCTGTCTCTCACTCTAATGTGTATTAAGGTGTTTGGGGTCATTTCCACAAGGAGAACAATAGGGAGAATTACATTGTGCCCCAGATGAGAAGCGAGGGGGCACGGGTTCTATACCAGCTCTGTCTGCAACTCACTGCGTAAGCCTGGCCATTTCTGGAACACCTGCATTCATGCCCCTCCCTCTAGAGAGAGGTTGCGTTTCTAGAAACTCCTATGGCCAGTTCTCCTGTGCTTTGAATTCTGTCCCTCCTGGCCTGCTCTGAGCCTCTGCTGTACCAGTTATCGCTTCTAATCCTCGCATCATCAATCTCTTTCTCTTGGTGCTATCTTCCCACCAGCATAAAAATGCACTGAAATCTCCCCTATTTTAAAGAACAAATAGATAACTTTCTCATCCCCACCCATTCACCCCTGCTCCCCTCTCGCCAGGCTTCCTCAAGTAGCTGCCTCTGTCCACCTCCTTCATTTTGCACTTCTTAATCTACCACAACCTCCCTTCTGCCCACACTAAAAATATAACTAAGCAGAGGAGGATAAATACAGTTCTAAAATGTACTGAAGTATATTAGCAGTCCTTGAAGCTCTCTGTAGCCACAAAAGCCACTTGTTTTGACAAATTCAAGGATGATGTCAGATGGGCACTTTCAAATCTCAATCTCATTTATCTTCTTTGCAGCACTTGACCCTGTTGGCCAATTCTCTCCTTGAAAACTATTTTACTGTGGCCCTGGAAACACACATACACACAGGAGATCTACTCAATGCACATAAGATGCAAATACAAACATACGAAATAAAATAATTACTCTTTTAGTACTAGTGTTATTTTTACAATCAAAGGTAAATAATGCAACTAAGCTCAAAGAGAGAAATATGACTCTAAAAAGTACTAATGTATGCTCAACGCTTGAAACCCTCTTTACCCACGAAAGACATGCTTTCTAAGAAACACTGGATGGAGAGGAATCATTTAGTTCTAAATTTAAGACTGGAAGGAAGTCAAAGTCTTATGAATCTCTGCTCTGATGAAGAAGACAGACATCAAATATATATATATATATATATATATTTTTTTTATCCCTTTACACCTTCATGCTTATTTGAATCTCCCCCACTCCCATCTCTTCAATCTAAAAATATGCCCAAATCGCTTTTGTCCTTAAATAATGTTTTTCAACTCTGTTCCTCTTTTGAGGTCTTATCCACTCCCTGTCCTCCCCTTAAGCATAAACATTCCCTGAGGCCTTCTTTTTTTTCTTTTCTACCATCTCTTCAGGCTGGGTTTTAGCTCAGTTGGTAGAGTGCCACTCTGCAATCTCTGAGGTCCTGAGTTCGATCCCCAGCACCGCAAAAAAAAAAAAAAAAAATGGGAGGAGGATGTGGCAATCCACTCCCAAGGCAATCTCGAAACAATCAGCCATTAAAAACCCTAGGAGGGTCACTATGAGTCGGACACGACTCGATGGCACCTAACAACAACAACCATCTCTTCTTGTCTACCCACAATCTCTCATCTTCAATCATTACCTGAGGCAGACCTAAGTCCCCACTACCACCTCCTGAACCCCATCCTTGTGGGTGATCCACTGACCCCTCAAACTGAGTAGGTCCAAAATTAGATCCATCATCCTCTCTGTCCCCTTCCTCAGGTCTTTTCACTGTGCTGTCTAACTCTAGGAGTGCCATGCTGATCTGCCAGACTCCTGGACTTGAAATCCTGGAGTCCTCTCTGGCTTCCTTACCTCTTCTCCCTCGTGCTACTCCCAACCTGGCAATAAACCAGTGTCTGAGAGGGGGCTGTCTGCGGTTCAGTGCTGTGGCCCTGGTTCCTGCCACCTCCAACTCTCCTGCAGACTGAGTTCATCTTTTAGTTGTTCTCCCTGAATCTGAACTTGGCCCATCTGTGAGCTGTCTTACCCTTAGCTTCCAGAAGCACCTTTCTAGAACATAGTTCTTGCCATAACCCATCCACACTCAAAAATATTCAGCTCCCTATTCTTAAAACATGGTATCAAAGCTCTACAGTTTGTCCCAAACCACTTTTCCAAATAGCATGCCTCTGGCACCCAACAACACAGCCCTTGCTAACCTATAATTAATCACAAATTGCTCCTTCAGCATTCCTTGTACTTCTATATCTCTGCCCTTCACTATGGTCTCTCATCAAGGAAGACCCTTCACCCTTTCTGTTGAAAACCTTCTGGTCCTTCAAGGCCCACCTCATGGGCCCTGCATACTCCTTCTATGGGCAAGAACACTTTCTCTTTCCCTGTCTAGTAGCACTGAACACGCTCAGCCATAGAGTGGACTTGAACCCTTCATTCAGCCAATATTTTTGCTTTATAGAGGTCTCTAGCCTTGAGGCAACACTGCTGGAAGGCACAGAAAACCATGGTCTTGGATTAGAGATAGTACCCTACTCTTTCCTGGACTCTACCCCTGAGAATTGGGACTAAATATTACTCACTTACCACTCCGTGCCTACCAAAGAGAAAAAAAGAATCAATGTAGGTGCTCAACTTCTTTTTTAACAAGATAATAATGCTTTAAAAGGGGGAAACCCACTTTAGAATAAACTTTGCAACCTTAGAACAGATTGAGTCAGTAAGTGGAGGACATTGTTACATAAGACATGACGGGAGGAAGAGTGATTCTTCATTGTAGCGATTTCTATTAAAGCCAGAAAAAAACAAATTGAAGTATTTCCAGGGAAAAAGGAAAAGGCTTTTATTTCTCCCTACCTTAGAAACACCTTTGGATTTTGTTTTGGTGGGAATTACTGCCTAACAAAAGGTAATTGATTTTCCATGCTGGCTCGTGCCCCTGCGCAGAGATGCTCACACACAGATTCACATCCCACACTGCCCAGGGGCCAAGACTGTGGGCACCAGCATCCTGCTGTGTGAAAGGTGTGTTCTCCACCTCTTCACCTTTGCTTGAGATAGAAGACCTGCAGCTCTCTCTGCAAAAAGGAAGAGGAGAATCAGATGTTTGGTGACATCTTAGTGGGCCATGTAGCAGGAGCCCTGGCTATATACTTTTCTGGCAGACACCTTGATATTTCAGTAGAATTTTAAGAAATCTATTAGGACAAATTTTTTGTTGGGAAATTTGCCAGCAATTGATGGTCTCCATCATAAAGCCATTCAGTACAATGCAGTTAGTTAGACCCACTGACACAACAACATTTAGACTCATGGAACTTCATGGAGGAAAAACGAAAGCAGTTGCATAGATGTTCATTTCAGTGTTATTTATAGGACCAAAAAAATAGGAAATTGACCAATTCAGCAGTGAGTATAAGATAAGTGTTATTGTTGTTGTTGGGTGATATGGAGTCAATTCTGACTCATAGTGATCCTATGTACAAGATAAAGTATACATACACTTATGTGTATTTTAGAATTTTTTCTACCATTCAGAATATTTGTGAATGTTATCTAAATATCAGGAACCACTTTTTATATTGTGTTAAATTCCAGATGAAAAATTATTTCTCAACTAAATAAAAATATAATTCAAAAGATTTGAATGAATTTGATTTGAATTCAAAAGATTTGAAACCATTTAACAATGGTTTCTTCTGCATAGTATGATTATTTATAATTTTTTCTTAATCCACATTTTATCAACTGATCATGTATGTTTTTATAATCATACTTTGAAAAATCAAAGCCCACTTTGACTCTGTGAGTGTGTCACACAGTCACAGGACTCCAGCTATTATGTAATCAGTGGTGCTGGTCCCAGTAATTCTTTGGTCTTAACACTGCACATTAAAATTCAGGCTCAGGTTTTTGATTCTTCCTTGAAAGAAAGCCTAGGTTTGGACCAGATATGCTAGTTCAGCCAGCATCCGGCATCTTTGCCTGAAGTTGATTGGTACTAAGATCGAAAGTCACCTGAAGCTCAGTGTGAAGAAGACGCATTAACTGGAAGTTAGTTCTGAGCAGATGTGATGTCCTTGGAAAAAGAAGCCAGATTGCAGACAGAGCTGCACTAGGCACCTGCACTGCTTGTGAAGTGGTTTTCCGAAGTGGGGGACGTGTAAGAATGCTTTCCAGAACACGGTCCTCCCTCTCAGGCTGGATTGCTGGAGTGGGAGGAAGAAGGAATGGGAGACAACAAGGGATGAGTCACCAAGATGTTTTCAAAGATCGTCATCTCATGATTCTACCCATGATGCTAAATGGAACAATAGAGAAGTACTCAGAAAGGGTTTATAACGTGCCTAGTTGCAATAGGATTTTGTCTTTTCATATCAGAGACATCTCAAAATGGTATTTCTGGCATTTTGTTAACATCTAGTTCTAAGGGGTTACCAGGCATTGGGATAGCTGTAAAAAGAGTAATAACATGATGTGTATAATAGCAAAATTCATATGCTACCTAGAAATAATCCAAAGGAGGAATTACATAAAGGAAGGACTTTTCTTAGGAGAGCTTCAATGGATGAGTAGGAGCAAGTATTCTAGGTGAGCAGAGCAGAGTCTACTGGGAAAGATAATGGAATAGAAGAAGAGAAATTTTCATAAGTGGAACTTTATTATTTTCTAAATATTAAATCTGTATTCTTGGGTTCTTAAGACTTGAAAGAAACCTGAGGCACCATGTAAAAACACATTATAGACACTTCCTAAATATTAACTGAATGAATGGACACCTTATTCAAACTGGGCTTTTTTGATAAAATTTATTTTTTCAGATTATGTTCAGATAGGTAAGATGTCTAATACACAATAAATTGCCCAAAAGCACAAATAAGAACACTTATTTGTGGTTTGTTGTATGTGATTATTTGACTTATTGGCTGCTTATCCTTGTGTTGGTGCACATTTTGGAAACCATGTTTCATAAATGCCTTGGGATGACTTGGTGGAGGCAAGGGAGCACTTTTGCATCGCATAATAACAGAGTAGTTATTGCCCTTAGGGTCAATTTTTATATATATTATCAAATTAATACTTTCTGAAATTAGTGGTTTAGAGATGTAGGCTGTTACTGAGAATAAAATAAGATTATATTTTTATCCAGATTAAATTTCTGCTCAAATTAGATCATGGAACTGGTTCTCTGTGAGAGTTGGGAATAACCCATTGATACTATTTACTAGTGGGAGAAGGATGTGGCCATCCACTCTGACAGCAATCCTGAAACAATCAGCCATTGAAAATCCTGAGGGTCGCTAAGAGTTAGACCCAATTCAATGACACCTAACAACAACAACAATTACTTACTAGGGGTCATGGTTCACATTACAGGACCATTTAACTTGAAATGGACAGAAAACAGTTTGAAGTCATTTGGCTCTGACAAGTCTGAGTTTAAGAATGTGCTTACCCTTATGATGGCAGTGCTGGCTCTCTTTGACCAGATGCTCTCTTGAGTTGGTTTTTCTAAAGGGGTAAGTGTTGTTGCCGATACTCATTGAAACTCTGGGCATGTAATTGTGATGTGACTGCCATTTTGTTTTCTTTTGCAGCACTAGGAGGTTGAACCCAGGGCCTCTCATATGCTAGGGAAGTGTTCTGCCACTGAGCCTGAGCCCCTTTTTCATTTTTTTCTTTTGAGGCAAGGTCTCCCTAAACTGTGCAGGCTGCCTCTGGCTTTGAACTTGCAACCCACCTGCCTGAGCTCCCAAATTGCTGTGATTACAGATGTGTGCCAGAAGTGCCCAGCTGTGAATGACTTATAATAAAGTCATTTTCTTTACCAAAGGAAAAGTAAAAATAACTGGGTTTAAATAGAACTTATCTTAGAATTCCATAGGTGATTTCGTGGCCGCACAGATACCCCTTCCTTTTGAAATTCTTTCAAGCTCCTCTGCTTTGCTCCCCACTTCCATATCTCAGAAAATGACCTTCCTGGCCACAACTGCTTAAATCTCTAACAACCTCCTTTTACTCCTTACTTGCCTGGGTGAGCTGAGCCTACTGTCTCCTTGATTGTTTTGGTTTGTCTCTTACTCAGCACCTCATCACCCTTCCCTTCATCCCTGGTTTACTTTGTTTTGTTGCGGTGACTGGAAACCAAGATGCATAGGTATCTGTGGGCCTTTTGGTCTACCAAAGTATCTGTGAACCTGAAGCAGAAAGAGCAGAGAAAGTAATAACATCTAATGTTTAGCCATTTGATAAAACATGGTGAGCCATATATTTCATCTATCACCTGATAAAATTAGCCTTTGAGTATCAGAAACTAGATTTTTCCTTGAAAGGTGGGATTATTTCCTTGTGAAACTGATGGATTTCAGAGTTAGGAGAGATGGACTTACTCATGATGTCAGAAAGTCAAGAAGGATATAATAGAAACCCAGGAGCTTCTATTGGTAGAGCTGTTTTTCAGCTCTACCAATAGAGAAGCTGTTTTTCATTTTGCATCATTGAAATACTAGCCTACTGTTGGCCCAGTAACTTTTAACCACCATATTACCAATGGACCATGCTTGGCAAGACTGAGCTGAGAATTTTGGCATTTTCATTTTTCTTTTTGGTGTGATTTTCTATCAGACTGCAATTCTGGAATTGTATATTTAGGAAACTTTAATTTTCAACATGGTAAGCTGTCCAAATTTCACCAACTATCCTTTTGAAGACACTAAGAATCATTAGAGATGCATCATGTTGGCCCATCTCTTCTGTCTGCCAGCTGCTTCTCAGAGCAGCCCATTCCATTTGGTTAAATCTGTCATGCTTCAAAGATTCCAGACCTGGACTCCTCAACTCTATGAATGTAAATCATAGTCATCCATCAGAGGTTGGTGCTTTGGAGGAAAAAGGAAGAAATGTGTGTGGGTTAGAGACCTGCTTATACATGGGTTTATATTTTCTGTGTCTGGTTTTATTTTACAGGGTCTTTAAGATGTGCTCATATTTTAGGCACTTTTGTGGGGTATAGTACTATGTAGAGCCTGGGGAAATAGCCATCCTCACATTAATGCCCCATATTTCATAACTCAGCCTTAGATGCTATGAGAATGCCCCTGCTTGGGCTACTTGTCTTTGGAGCTCTGCTGCCATGGTGTAGTGTGCACCACACATTCTGGACTTTTATTCCTGAAGTTTCCCACTTACTAGATATTGACTGTGGACATTGTACTTTAATGTCCATGTGGAAATGGGGGCTTTGGTGGCACTGGGTCACGGTCTGCATTCATACACATCTGCTGTTATTTCTGTGCTTCCACAGATGTCTAGACTTGTCACAAGAAGCTTAGCATCCTGGAACCTAGAGATAAAGTGAAAGTGTAGCAGACTCTCTATGTTCTGCTTGTGATCATCTCCTTATGAGGGTGAGGAAAAGAGAAGCAACTGCATGTGTAGAGGAATATTTCTTTGGTATGGTATTATTTCCCCTTAGGAATAAAATGGTATAATAAACATTATCTTAACCATGTGTTATTGAGGTTTTGCCTATGTTTGGTTTTTAAGACGAACCATGTAAAATATTCAGAAATGTTTATGTATTGGTTGACCCAAGTGACCAGGCCTCTATCTCCCCAATGTCTCTGGGATGAAATAAGGCAGGTTAACTAAGCCCATAGTAACCATACAGTTATCCATTAGGGCAGAGTCTCTACCTCTGATCCCACAGTCTTGTAAAATATGTCTGCTCCAGTCTGTAGCTGGCCTGGTTCTGTTATGGAGGTAAAATTTGTGTGTGTGTGTGTGTGTGTGTGTGTGTGTGTGTGTATAGGCCAAGATGTAGTTGGAGGTGAGCCTGCTACATAATATACACCTTGCTTGCTTGTTTGGAAATTCCTTAAAGTACAATTTGACTCCTGTGACTTGGTATCAATCAACCAAACAACAACAACAAGAAAGAGTGCAGCATGGCCATGTTCTGAACTATGAAGATCATTACAGGCATGCTTATGACCTGTGATTCACAAGCATCCTGATGATGTGGCTGCCTAGGCTGTGGAAGGAACCTACTTGGGTCCAAAGATTTGAAAATAGAAGGACTTGCTATTAGTATCACCTCACGGTGGTGAAGTAAATCGATCTCCCACATCTGTCTTTTAAATGCTTAATATACAGGGTATGGGAGAAGGACATGTCAGCCCACTCCCGACACAAGTCCAAAATAATCAACCATTGAAAACCCTATGAGGGTTGCTATGAGTCGGAACTGACTCTAAGGCACCTAACAACAATAGCAATATAGAGGGTACTCATTTTAGTAAATTTTGGATAGCTAGTTTAGACATCTATATATATATGCACATATACATATATATGCACATATATATGCACATGTGTGTATATATATATATATATATATATATATTTTTTTTTTTTTTTTTGGCGGTCCTGGAGGTTGAACCCAGGGACTTGTGATTGCATGCTCTGCAAGTGCTGGACCACTGAGCTGCACCCCCAGCTCATTTTTTTACTTTTTGAGACAGGGTCTCACTAAGTTTCACAGACTGCCTCTGGTCTCGAACTTATGATCCTCCTGCCTCCACCTCCCAAGCCACTGGGATTACAGGCATGCACCACCGCACCTGGTACAATATCAGTATATATTTTTGAACTAAAATATACGTGGCATATCACCTAACAGAACTTATTTTTGACTTATGAATTTAGTTTAAAAGTATTACAAAGGTATGTCAATTACATCAGATTTAGCAATAATACATTTTTTGTGTCCTATTCATAGAAGGGTATAAGACTTCATTAGAGTGACTCTCCCCTGAGAAAACACAGGATAAAATGTTACTGGCAGAGCCTACCAGAGCAGAACAAACAACACGGGTCTTAATGTGTGGCTGAAGTGGAAAGAGATTACTTCAGACTTGTATTCAGATTCCCAGAGCTGAATTTTACACGCCCCCCACACCAGCTGAATTTCCTGAGTATTTGATGCTGAGATCCACTTCTCTGTGTGTAGACAGCACATAATAAATCTGATGTTCAGAACATTGGTGCTTTGTTACCTAACTTTGCAGTTTGAGCCTCCAGACTTCAACTTCATTAGATATATTTAGAATACCTTCATACCAATTCTTGGGATCTTGACAAGCAAAAGTTAAAATATAAAACCAGTAAAATCTAAGTCTCCCTATTTTTGAGATTCAGCAGCATGTATATACCTTTTTCAATGCATAGTGTAGAAAGGGCAGAATAACCAATAAAGCCAAGTTAACTAAAGAGAGTGCCCAGTCCGCCATCTCAGTAATAAAACTACTAGACAATATTCCACAGGAAAATTCTTTGGAAGTTTCTTCAAAGACTCTATTGCTATTTTCTAGGAAGTGACTCCTCTGGGGATGTCAATGAAGTTGGTTATTATGATTAGCTGTTGTTTATTGTTAGATGCTGTCGAGTGGGGTCCAACTCATAGTGACCCTCCGTACAACAGATGAAACACTATCCAACACTGTGCCATGCCTAGCACTATCAATGTTCTGTGCTATTTATAGGGTTTTCAATGACTGTCTGTTTGGGGGGAGTAGGCTGCTGGGTCCTTCTCCCAAGCCTACAGCACCCAGTGTTCCCAGGAGGGCTACCATCCAAGGACTAACCAGGCTCGACCCTGCTTAGCTTCCAAGATCTGATAAGATCCGATGCCAGGGTGGTGCAACTGGAGGCTATGATTAGCTAGGAGAACCAAAGAGCTTACTTGCTAGGTTTTGAATGGACAAGGGAATGTGAATGAGACTGAGTTAAAAAAAAATAGCTATCTACTTGGCAAATTTGTTCCTTAAAAATGAGTTTTCTAGGGGGAAAAAAGCAAATTTATGACATTTCACAGTGTCCACAATAATATATGATCTACCAAACTTATTGTCAGGTCTAAAAGCATCCCTGACTCTCTAGCAATTAGGGTTTTAGGAACTTCTATATTTCTTTATAAACCTGCTCACTAGTATAGTTACTGAGCCCTACACTGTGCTAGATACCCACCCTCAACTTTACCTTTGGGTTGATGAAGCAACAGGAATTTGCAGTCATTCAGAAGACATTGTTCTAATGGAGATGGGTCTTTTGGGATGCCTTGGTAAATTGAGACCTGTACCCCTTCAGAAAAAAAAAATGCCCTTCTCCTTTTTATACACTGAAGATAAATTTAGGGCTTATCTTCTCCTTTATGCAAACACCTCTTAGCAGTGATTCTCAAACTGAGTTCTTTGTAAGAATTCTCTGATGTACTTAGAAAAATGTTCCTAGATTCTACTCCCTGAGATTCTGGCTTAGAGGGAATGAAATGGGACTCCAGGAATCTGCATTTTAATGAAGATTCCAAATGATCCTGATTTGGTTGGTCTGTATGGATCACACTTGGAAAAACTGGAGCTAGAATCCCTTTGTTCAAAGCCCATCTCTTCAGCTTAATATCTTTGAGCCTTTGTCAAGTTATTTAGCCTCCTTAAGCCTGAGTTTCTTCACCCATATGATAGGGAGAGTAATAATATTTCATAAGATTGTAGTGAGGATTAAATTGGTTAATCGAGAAAACATACTTAGCATGCTATCTGGACTATCAGTTATTCAGTCAATGTCCATCAGAAAAACCCAACAAGTTATGAATATCTTGAAATGGATTACTTCAATCAAATTGATATTCTGTTAATATATCATTGAGCTTACCTAAGGAATATATTGAGTTGGTATGTTGGGGAGAAAGGAGTCATTTCATGAAGTGATGCAATTTCTTGTTATTGCTTGTAGAAAAAAGCCAAACTCCTTCATCTGGTTTCTAGGACCCTGCTGGTCTGGTCTCACACCGTCCTCCTAGTTGTTCTGCCTGAGATCAGCCACATCTGGCTTCTTTCAAGTGGTCAAAGCACTCCTAGCACAAGCCCTTTGCATGTGTTATTCCTTATGTCTGAGACACTTTTCCTCTCACTTTCAATTCATTAATTTTATTCTTTATATATTGGCTCAAATAATCACTTCTGCCACATGGTCTTCTTGATCTCCTTGTCTAGGTGGAGTCTATTATTTGTGCTCATAGCACATATAACTCATAGCTTTCTTTCATACCCCATATCATATGGTTTAGTATTATTTTTTTGTCTCCTATACTAGAACCTATGGGCTATAAGGCAAAAATCCTGTCAGTTTGTTGGATTACTAGCACAACTTCTGACATGTAGACACACTAAATATTTATTGAAAAAAAATTTTTAATTTTCATTAAGGGAAGACCTGATTGAAGTGATATGTTTCTACATAATAATAGTGGGTATTTAGATAGTTCAAGAAGGTAAGAGGGCAAAGGGTGTGTGGGTACACTATGGCAGAGGAGAGCTGGCAAGGTAGGTTAGAGGAGATGTTCCAGAAAGGTGGCAGAGAATACCTGAGTTGGCCACAGCCCTAGACATTTGGAGCCAGATAGGAAAAATCACTGGTGATTTTTTCTAGTGTTGAAGTTGAGTGCCTGGGCGGCAGAACTTGGGTGAGAATTTCATTGCAAGTTCTT
Source organism: Pedetes capensis (assembly GCA_007922755.1). Classification (NCBI taxonomy): domain Eukaryota; kingdom Metazoa; phylum Chordata; class Mammalia; order Rodentia; family Pedetidae; genus Pedetes; species Pedetes capensis. Next base: position 152,932 of record VMDO01000528.1, on the reverse strand, counting down.
TGTGGCATAAAAAGACAAAGTGGAATATTAGGGTTCAGCTCTTTGAAAAAGAAAATCCAATGTTAGGACCAATGAGGCAGAGTTGAACACTAGGAGGTGGATGGATATGGGATTTGGACCAAACAGTGCTTAAGAAATTAAAGAGGCTCAGGGCTGCTGTTGCTTTATGGATGGAAGGTGTCTGGTAGATGGATAAATTACTTTGGCTGCACAGTCCAGAGACAGACAATGCACTCTCAGTCTCAGTTGCCTCAATGGCCTAGTCTATATCCTTGCCATGCTGAGTCCTGGACTTGTAGAGATCTTTATGAAACAGAAGGTTCTCATTGAATTCATGATAACAGTAAGATGGATGACAGTAGGGGAGGAAATGATTCTAACTTCAGCCCAAGTCTTAGCTTTCTTTCACACTTACCATTTTTCTTCCATTTATGTAGAATTGGGGGCCTCCATAGCTATGGGTGGGATAGATTGCCATCTTTGGATCCCCCTCCAGCGCCTGACCAGACCATTCATACAGCCATTCATACAGCCACTCATTGCTCAGTGGCGGCCCCTGCTGCTAAGCAGAAAGATAGCAGCACACGCAGAGCCAGTGACATTAATTCTGATCATGCAACCAAGGAGAATTTGGAGCAAGGGTGGGAGGGAGTCAGAGGGAATGAAAGTGGGCTGAGAAAATCCAGAGAGATCCCCAGTGTTTGGGGTGCCTTGGGGAGATGCTAATGCAGGAAATAAATGAGCCTAAAGACTTTATGCTTACAAAATCTTACACAAGCCTCCCGATTTGAACACTTCGTTCCAAAGGTTTACTAGGAACAACCGCAATGCCTTTTGAAAAATACCATTGCAAACTTTTATTTGGGGGCTTTCAGGGATGTTAGACAACAAATATTTTAAAAGATATTCCCTCTAATTCATTAGGTTAGAAATTACTATAAATTTTAATTACAGGTGGAGGTGTTACTGTTTGTTTACATCCTGAATAGGAATCTGAGTGTGGATCCTCCCCGGGGGACCTCTGCTGAGATGCCCGCTCCTCTTGCATGTGTGCATTCCTGGGTATGTGTGTTTTCACCCCTGGTGTGGTGCATGTTCCATATTTATACAAAGTGAGGCAGCTACATGACATTTCTGGATAAAAACTGTGTGTAGAGAAGGTGGAAGTAAGCAAACTCACAATCAAATAAAAGTAGAAAAAGGGGAAGCAATGAGATTGCAGTTGATGATGGGTCTGGCAGCAGATGTTCTACATGAATCCAACTCGCAGCAGCCAGTCGGTTTCCATGGCAACAGAATCAGTAATTATTGAGCCCAGGCACTCCCCCACGCCCGCCACTCTGTCTCCCAACAAGGTGGAGACTGATGAATATGAACTATCTTCAGACCATCGCCAGGTCTTTCTCTTATCTTTTCTTCTTCCTTTTATTTTTTGTTAATTCTTTGTAAGAAAAAGTGGAGATATTGAAGATTATCAAGAAGGGGAGCTATATGTTTCTTGACACAGACCAAAGGGTACCAAGATACAAGTAATTATTTTTTTCTTGTGATAATGATACTATAAAAAAGAAGAAGAAGAAGAAGAAGAAGAAGAAGAAGAAGAAGAAGAAGAAGCTCTTCCCAGAAAAGCCGATGATCTCTGAAGATGCTAAATAAATGAGCAGGAGTTTCCCTGAAATGGAGGCTCCCTTTGATTGGCTGATCTTTCCACGACTCCTGCCAATCGGAGCACCTCTGGGCTCCAGCTCCATAAACATAAGCAAAGCTACATGCTTATTCTTCTGGACTTGGAGTGGATACCATTCGAAGGTGTGCGGCGGGTCTCTGCTCACATGGCTCAACTGGAAACCTGTTTCATGAGCAAGCTTACTCGGGAACCATCTAGTATTCCAGTACATTGTTCTTCTGGAGGACGACTCTAAGTCTTTTTGTGGTGGGAGCAGCTTAGAAGCAGTATTTGTACTTGGGGAAGATGGATTTACAGGAGCTTGGTGAGTAACCCTCAGTCTTACACATCTGTCCACTGGCATTAGCAGCCTGAGCTAGAATGTATCTTTGTTCTATTGTCTGCCGAGAAGACTGAATTGGAGCAAGCACATGGAAGCACAGGGACTCAAGGGTTCCTGTGATGTGGGACACTCTGTTTTCAAAAGGCTGCTTGCTTTGCTTGGGTCTGATCGGATTTGTACATTATATTTAGACATGGGTAGTCTAGTTCAGATTAGTGTGAGGAGCGGAGTGCTGCTTTATCTCCCTGGGTACCGATTCATTTCAAAAGAAAATGCTTTAAAACTAAATTATTAAAAGTCAATCATGTGCATTGCTGGGGAGAGAAAGGCACAGGCACAGAGCCCAGAGCTGCTTGACTGTGTGGCTGGTGTTTGCATTGTGAAGAGAGATGTTATTACAATGGTCTGTCAAACACTTCTTCAGACCCCTGGGCACAGAACGAAACAGCTCTTCTCCCGGCGTGGCTGTGCTGTTCTCTGCTTAGGAGATATGCAACTGAGCTAGGTCACGTCCCTGCCTTCTTTCATGAAACCAGTCCCCAAATTGAAATGTGTGGTTTTTTAAAATTAATTGCAAAGATGGGTTGAAGTGTAGTCAGAAAGATTTTAGCAGTCGAAAAGCATGCTTTGAAATGACTCTCTTTTGCATGGTTTCAAACCTCTGAAAACCAGAGAGGGTTTGCAAAGTTATGTTCAAGGATTGGCTCTTTGCCAGGGAAGGGATGCTTTGAGCTATTGCTCTGCTCCCTGGGGTTTAGTTTTCTGATATTGGTGGTGAAATTTTCTTTCTTTCTTTCTTTCTTTCTTTCTTTCTTTCTTTCTTTTTTTTTTTTTTTTTTTTGGACTAGAAATAGGAAGAACAAGAAAGCAGTACTATAAACAAGCAACAGAGGGGTAGCGTGGGGAAGGGGAAACTCTTTGCCTTTAGGGACCCTCCTAGCTGCAAACTTGAAAATAGAGATAGCACGAGCAAAGCTAAGCCCAGTGCAGGATTCTGGATGAGCTGTGATCTTTCCGACCATGAGAGGAAAGATATCACCTTCAGTCTGGGTACAGAAAGCAGGGGTTTAACCTGGGTTTCCATCTCTGCCTAAGATCCCTTCTCTTTTCTCTGTTGTTTGAGGCTTCATTGCTGTTGCTTTTTATAAAAATGTGATTTCCTATGTTATGTGTAAAAAAGTATCATAGCACATTTGGGATCTTCTATTTACAGTCCACTTGGGTTTGAACAAGGGAGAGAGGAAGCAGAGGGTAAAGCATTATCACCAGGTTTATAAAAAAATGCATTTGAAACAGTTGTACATGAGAGCTATTATTGATTTGTCCTTTTAGAAATGTCCTTTTCAGAGAGGAGAGTGTTATGGTTCTTCATTTGGCTCTAAAATGGAATTTGCAGTGTCTTCAATGGGGATCTGTGATGAACTAATAAAGAAACAAAAGATCTGGGAAGATTTTTCCTTTCAAAGACCCAAGAAAGGCAAGGGTATTGGATGCCTGGGAGAGTGGGACCTTCTACTCTGTGACCATTAAAGATGTGAGTTGACACTGTAGGAGATGGAGGAGTTTTCTGACTGAGAGTGACAGTGCAGTGGCGACACCTGGTCATTGACCAGGTCAGTCACCTGTTTGTTTGCTGATGGCCTTTTTGGAGATGCAGGCTGGCCTCTTGTCCAGTGGAGAGGCTGTCATGGTGGGCTGCATTGAAAATTATACCTGCTTGGAGGCACCTGTGCACATTACCTCTCTTGGCTGCATCTGCATGCACCCACCCCAAGGCATGAACAATTCTGAGGCAGGCCAGTTGGTAGTGAATGTGTAGTAGTGATAGTTATCTCATTAGAGTGACTCTCCATCCTCCTTGGATTCTTCTCTCCCCTAGTCATGTCACTTTACGTCAGGGAAGTGCTGGCACCTGTTGGCAAGAATGAGAGAAGAAAAGAGCCTTTTATGGAAGCAGTAAAAATGTTAAAAAAACATATCTAAAACTGTAGTTCATAACCTATTTTGGGATCGTGGAACTCTTCAAGGATGTCAAAACTATGGACCTCCTCCCTGCCCCCCAAAAAAGGCATTTTGGCTAATCTTCTAACAGTGAGGACAAACCATTTCAGGGGAAAGGAGGATCTCTGTCCTGGGAGAATAGCCGTGAATTTATTATACCCTGAAGTTCATCATCAACCTTTTTCAAATGGGTCCACTAAACACTGCTGCAACCCCATGTCAGTCGACTGTGTGCCTTAGCAGAGACACTGGTATCTGAATGAGGTCTTTGCATTCTCAGTTACTGCCTGAATTAAGAAGTTTTGAGGGTGGAGCATATCTCAGCAGTCAAGCACTTGCCCAGGATGCACAAGGCTCTGGATTCCATCACCATTGTGTTCCCGACTCCCGAGCTTGGAGGGTTGGTTGATGGAACTAGAGTCATAGAACTTGAAGTGACAGTGCCCTTTCAGCCCCAGAATGGGAGCGACACCCTTTATTCTGTTCATTCCTGAAAGAGAAGACTTCTTTCCACTGCCTCTTCCTGGCATCTGTGGGATGTGACATATGAGAAACACAAATGTAGAGATAAAGTAAAATGAATCCTCTTAGGTTTTCAAGAGCATATCAGTTACCTGATACAAGACAAAGAGAATATAAATATATTGAATCCAATCCCTGAACTCAAGTATTGAGAATTTAAATGATAAAAATCTTCACTTCTCCCAGGCAATTAGAATAAAATCATTTACAACACTAGTAGCTCATCTGCCTTCAGTCTGTGTCTGTGCCTGGCATAGTTCATTGTCCTTTATAGGTTGTTATAAGAGGTGTTTTTATGCCTGTTTTATAGATGAGGAAATTGAGTCACCAAAATGTTAAGGAACTGACCCATGTTTAACAGCTGGAAATGGAGAAGTTCCTGGTATTTCACGTGATTTATTAGTTGCCACATTTGTTGATTAGGGCTAGAGGTTTAGTTCAGTGGGCAGAGTGCTGCTCCATACTCTCTGAGGATCCTACAAAAAATGGGAGAAGAATGTAGCAATCCCCTCTCAAAGCAGTCCCGAAACCTCTATGAGCCATTGAAAACCCTATGTGGGTCACTGTGAGTCTCACCTGACTCAACAGCACTTAACAACAACAAACGTTTGTTGATGGAAGGGAATGAGTAGATGGGTAAGAAGTGCTCATCAGCTTGTGGCTCTGTCCAGTGGCATCAGGACATTGTTGTTGTTGTTGTTGTTGTTAGGTGCCGTCGAGTCGAGTCCAACTCATAGCGACCCTATGTACAGCAGATCAAAACACTTCCCAATTCTTTGCCAGGCACTCAATCTTATTTATGTTTAAGCCCATTGTTGCAGACACTGTGTCAATCCATCTGGTGGAGGGTTTTCCTCTTTTGCGTTGACCTGCCACTCTTCCAAACATGATATCCTTCTCCAGGGATTGTTCTCTCCTGACTACATGTCCAAAATATGTAAGACGCAGTTTGGCCATTCTTGCTTCCAAGGAGCACTCTGGTTGTACTTCTTCTAGGACAAATCTGTTGGTTCTTTTGGCAGTCCATGGTATATTCAATAGATGTCTCCAGCACCACAATTCAAAAGCATCAATTCTTTTTCTGTCTCTCTTTTTCAATGTCCAGCTTTCACAACCATATGATGCCACTGAAAATACCATGGCATGAGTCAGACGCACCTTCGTCTTCAATGTGACATCTTTGCTTTTCAATACTCTAAAGAGATCTTTTGCCACAGCTTTTCCTAGAGAAATGCGTCTTTTGATTTCTTAGGACATAAGTGGAGGAATTAAACAATCATCACAATAATAAAAATCAAATAATAAAAGTATGCTGGGGGTGGTTGGGTCAATTATTAATAGTGCCATTAAGGAAGACAAGTTTGAGCTAAGTAGGAATTTTCACCGAAATGCTCCATTGGTTTTCCTTTTATGTTATTTCATGATATACAATTTCATTCTGCAGTGTACTTGACTGGTATGAATTAGAACTGTTTACATTGGGAGCCATCTCGTTGGGCCATCTGAGAGGTGGCAGGTCCCTAGTGTTCCACATCTACCCTTTACTTGCATGATCCAGGAATGAATTGCAGTGGCCAGAGCAGTGGCAAAGGTTGTGAAGAATCAAGAGCAACAGAGCAGCTGGTCTTAAGCTGTGCCTGCTCCACCATGCTGTGGGAATCACCAGGTCCCACACTTTCTGAGAACCTGGTAAACAGGAATGATGGGGCCAGCTTAGAAATAAGCTCCATGTGGTGACCACACATGCATATTAATGGAGCAATGGAAGACTCACAGCTTAGTCTTAGATCATCTAGTGAAGTGATTTTCAAACTGTACTCCCCAGAGTTTTAGGGAGAACTGGTATACAGTGGAGGTGAGTGGGTGTGTGAATCCTCCACTCCCACTTCAACCAGAGTATCTCCACTTCTGTCTGTTTTGTAAACTGACATTCACAGTGAAGATACATTAATTGAAAATGAGAGGGAAGGGGTTAGCTTGCTAGGAGGAAAAAGAAAAGCTATTGATTTTATCAATACTTCCCACCATATAAAGAGAAGAAAGAGAAGATCAGAGCACATAAACAAGATCACATTGCTAGGTGGAAAGGGAGTCTATAGAGGTCTTAGTAGCAGGTTTTACAAACATGAATTATTTGCCATGTGTGCCTTATATTACTCATGTTCAGTATTATGCTAAGTATGTACATGTGTAGAAGATAATTTTAATAACTACATAAAATATATTGGTAGATCTCTTTTAAAATCAGTGTTTCCCAGTGGAAATATAATGCAAATTATATATAAAATTTTAAAAATTTTAGTAGTCATCTTAAAAAAGTAAAGAAATGTCTATTTTAATAATATGTTATTTAATCCATTATGCCTGAAATGTTACCTACATTATTAACAAAATATTTATGTTGAATTTTTCATGTTAAGCCTTGAAATCTAACATGTGTTTCACACATACAATCCAACTCAGTGTAGATGCTGGATTGTCATAGGAAACCTGTATGTAGACTTTATACATTTATAGTTTAAAAAGTAGACTTATACGTGCAAGTTCTAAACATGTAAGATTTCTAATAATTGAATTGAATATTATCTTTTACATTTCACTTAACCAGAATTAAATGAAATTGGAAATTCTGCTTCCCAGTCACACTAGCCCATGTTTCAAGGCTACCATAGCCCCACGTTTTGGGGCTATGGCACTGGAGAGTATGGGGCTAGACTTTCAAAGAAGTCTCCTCAGACACTGGGCCAGTTACTTGTGAACTTCCATCATTATGCCAAGGCACCTCTGTTCTCTTTTACCCCATGAGGAATGTGGAAGACTGTCTAGTAACAGAGAGAGACAAAGAACACTAGTATTCACAAATGCGTTAACCTTTGCCTTCAGCACTGTTCATAGCAAATGCAAGGTGTGATTTCTCCATTACATTGTTTGACAGGGAAAATAAAAAGTGTGCCATTTCCTGTTGCAGCAGGTCAACACTCATCCTTTTTATGGCATTTTCCAGCTCCTAAATATCTTAGCCCTGCCCTTTGTTGTGCTTTGAAGCTACCTCCCTGTGTTAGTCTGTTTCTTGCTACAACAGAATATCCAAGACTAGGCAATTTATAAGGAAAAGAAATAAATTCCTCATACTTGTGAGGCCGGGAAGTCCAATGTCAAGGTGCCAGCATTTTGTGAGCCTTCTTTCGGCATCTTAACATGGTAAAGGGCATCACACGAGAGAGCATGTGAACTCAATTCTCCCTTCCTGTTCTTATTCAGCCACTACTCTCATCAGAGGGGTCCCACCTTTATGACCTCAACTAACCTGGTTACCTCCTAGTGACCCTACATTCAAACATCAGTATATGAATTTGGGGGTTAAGTTTCCAGTAGAAACTTTTCTTTCTTCCCTGGTACTAGGGAGCTAAATCCAGGGCCTTGTGCATACTTTGCAAGTGTTCTACTACTTAGCTGAACTCTCAGCCTTTTTAAATTTTTTTTATCCAGACGGGGTCTTGCTAAGTTACACAGGCTGCCTCTAGCCTTGAACTTGTGATCCTCCTGCCACTGCCTCCTGAGTTGCTGGGATTAAAGGCATGTACCACTGTGCCTAGCTCCAACACAAACTTATAGTGAACACATTCCAACCATAGGATTTCTCAACTCAGCATGTAACATAGATGTAATTTTAAAAAATAAGCAAACTATGATTAAGAAGGTAACTCTATTGCAAATAGATAATTCTTTATGAAGACAAGTATAAATCAATGCCAAGGGACAATTTAGTTGCTATCATCTTATTCAATTCTGTAAATTTTGTTTAGCTAGAAAGTATTGACTAAGTAGTTTATTCAGTTGAGTTGGTCTGAAAATTCTTACCTTCAGTATGAGATAGTATCCTGTTTACTCCCAAAGGATTTTTTTAAAATGTAAAATTAACCTTGAAAGAATCATCAATCTTTTTAATAGTTAGATCAAAATCATGTTGCAAAGCCTTTTTAGAAGCATCTAGTCTCAGCCTCCTAAAAATGTTCCAAATGGACAATTGCAGCCAAATTGTCAAATTTGAAGGATGAGGCTCACTCTGGGCTTGGTCCTCTCACATCTTCCTTTAATAGAGAACTGTCCTAAAAGTTACACAAAACATGAGGAAGAACAAGTGTCCCATATAATTGAATACCATCTGTAGCTCCGGGGATGCCTTCTAGTCCAATGGTCCCCATTTCCTGAATGCTGGACAGAATCCCCAAGGAATATGCCTGTGTGCTTAAGCATGTCAAACATGTTTATTGAGTCACAGTGGCTCAATTCTTTAAACTTCTTTATTTTCACAGCGTGATTTAACCTTTTTTCTTGAGGCAACACAGGAGGACCATGTAGAATAAAGCATAGGTCTGGTTGAGTCAAACTGTGAGGTGAGTTGCTTTGCATATTTGGCCAGCCCAAGGACTAATACCCTTGATCATGAATAGAAAGAAATGGTGTAGGATTTCAGTGAGTGCAGAGTGATAGACGTACATTGTTGTTGTTACTGTTAGGTGCTGTCAAGTCAGTGTCCAGTTCATAGCAACCTTATGTACAATAGGTGAAACACTATCCTCAGTGCTTCACTGCTATTCATAGGGTATTCAATGTCTGATTGTTTTTTAGGAATAGGTTGCCGCGTCCTTCTCCCAAGCTCACATCACCTGGTGTTCCCAGGTAGTTCTTCCATCCAAGTACTAGCCAGGTCTGACCCTGCTTAGTTTCTGAGATCTGTTGGGATCTGGTGCCACAGCGGTATGGCTGCAGGAAAAAATAGCACTATAATGAGTATATTTGAAATGGGTAGGCTCTGAAGTCTACCCATTTGTAGCTCGTTTCAAGCAATCTGTGATATTCTAGAAATCCAGGACTGAAAAGGTATTCATATGGGTAATAGAAGAGTAATCTATAATCTAAGGCCTTCGGTTATTGTTTCAGTTTTGTTGTTGTCAGGTGCCATTGAGTTGGTATCCGACCCATAGCAACCCTATGTACAACAGGTGAAATACTTTGTCAGTGTTTCTCTGCTATTCATAGGGTCTTCAATGGCAGATTGATTTTTGGGAGTTGTTTGCCAGGTCCTTCTCCCAAGCCTATAGCACCTGGTGTTCCCAGGCAGTCTCCCATCCAAGTACTAACCAGTCCCAGCCATGCTAACTTCCGAGATCTGATGGGATAGGATGCCAGAGTACCACAGTTGCAGGCTGTTTCTGTTTTAGTAACTAAATTTTGCAAGTTACTTAACCTCTGTATTTCTCAGCATCTTCCCCTGTTTAAACCAGAGTTTAGACCTGGTGACTTCCATGTCATGTACATATTAAACTTCTGAACAGCCTGGGCCCATGTTCCACTGATCCTCACAATCTTTTTAGTGTACCCAGATAGTGCCTCAGATTCCATCTTAAAACAGTACCAAGTGAGCTGCTACTGAGGTGTCAGGATGGGTTTGCAGCTGATGCTGACTGTTCTTCCCTCTCCTGTGCCCTTTCCTCAGCTCTGTGGCTTGTTCAAGACTTTGAAAAGGAGCACACGGAATTATCGTCAGTGTATAGAGCTGCAGTGATAAGGCAGTGACAGCTCTTTACCGATCCTCTTGCTTGGCTGTTCCGTGGAGGTGTTGCCATCTGACAGGGAGGGCTACAGCCTGGCACTCTGGGAGCTCACTTTTCTTTTACTTTGAGCTGTAAGTGATGAGAGACCTGTCAAGGAGAGCATTCACTGGCATCCTTCCCAGACCTGGAAGCATAATGAAATAAAGTTTCATTCCACTTGGTTGGAATTCTTGCAGCTGAACACTTAAGATAGCATCTGGGGTGATTGCAGCATGCACTTTCCTGGTTGGGAAGAAGCACTCCTTGGCTAATGGAACTTGGACCTTCATATTGGCAGCCCAAGTCAGGGCACCTGAGAGCAGCCCAGTTCAAGCTAGAGTCAGCCAGGCCATGGTCACAGCAGGTGAGGTGAAGCCCATTCCTGTCCAATGGGCCATTTGAAATCTATATTCTGCAAGCTTTATCACATATGGAGTGTGATATCAACCATGATGGTACTGCCCCAGACCAAGACTACTTATTATTAGGGATTCCATAGGCCTTCTAGGACCTACACTCACAGTAACAGGGTCATAAGCCTCAGCTGTAGAGAATAACGGAGTTTAAGGCATCAAAGCACAGTACTTGACCCCATGAGTCTGGCTCAGACATAAACCCCCTGCAAAAGAGGCTCCAGGAACTTTGCAAAGAATACCTTGTGACCACCCTCTGCCTTCTCTAAAATTTTCTAAGAGCTGAGTAGATAGACTGCTTCATCTCCTTGAACCTTAGTTGTCTCACCTGTGAAAATGGGAGTAAAGGTACCTTTGTCATAGAAGTGATGAAGAATGAAAATGGAGTTAGTGATGTCTTGTGTGAGTGATTAGTGAACATTGTGCTATGTAAGGGGAAAATAGTGTGATGAAATTCTTGAGTGGAAGCTATTTATTTTTCACATCTCACAGAATGGCTAGTTTTTCTCATTTGCTATGGAAGGGTCTCTCTGCTCTCAGGTCCTTCTCCTACATCCTCAGAGATGACCCCAACTCCATTGGCACTGGAAGCCACCCAGAGAGAATAGACAACACACTTACAGAAAAGTGCCTAAGGTTAAAATTCAGCTTAGTCACCAGGTAAGATGTAGGTTTTGGCATGTTGCTTCTCTAATCTTTAGTATTTTTTCTTATGGGTGACATTGATAATATCTACTCTATCTGACACGTAGAAATATTTAGAGAACACATACATTAGCATATCCCATGTGCTCATTGGATTGTAATGTAAGATTATTACTATTGTTTTTCCAAATCTAATACTTTCTACCAACTCAACCTTATGTGTTAAGGAAGAATCATTTGAAAACTGTTTCTGAAGCCAGAGTACCAGAAGCTCCAGGGTGGTGATGTATACTTTCCTGATTTTGGAAGCCAGTCAAGATCAAATGATACTGTGCTTCTGGGGAGATACCTTGCTGCATTCCAAAAGGCTGTGACCCACCATAAATAGTGGCTTTTACATTTGTAAGTCAAGATGTTCTTCATCTCTACAGAAGACCCATAAATCTTTCTTGATAGCCAAGGCTTAGCCATCCTCTCCCGCTCTGTCTTTCTTCTTCTTGAATGGATAATAAAACCTCTGAAAAACAAATACATTTTTACTTCTTCTATGTGCCAGTTCCTAGCTCCTTCTTGATGTCCTTCTTCACCAGCTGCCACCAGCCACATAGGTCATGCCCCTGAGTTATGTATTCCCCTAAGAGTGGAAAAAGGGTGATTTCTTCCTTTGTTGCTCTGGTTGTCTCTTTACAATAAACCCATCCTAGATCCTTAAAAAGTCTGAGTCCTGGTGTGGCTCATAGACTTCATCTGGAATGACATGGTGCCACTGCTGCTGGCTGCCTAAGGCTCCATAGCTAGGCTCAGTGGTCCCATGGATAGAGAGGAGCATGATACAATAAGAAAAATTCCAACAAACACATTTATTTATATATTCACTAAGCCATTTTTTGTACATGCACTTAGGCATTTATTTCTATGCCCCTTTAAATAAGGAAAATGTACTCACTTTAAGAAATAGGACCCTTGTAAAAGTTGTTTGAAGGCAATCAGTGTGAAAGTAATTGATGAAAACAAATTGTCCAATAATTGTCCTTGCCTTTTGCCTTCTCTGAATACCTAAGAGAAATTGAACCATAAAAGCAAATTCAAGAACTCTACACTATCCTACTTTTATATAACCCACAAGTTGAAGTCTGAACAAACCAAAATTTTTCCACTTTATTAAAGGCTTCTGAACTGTTAGAATTATAAAGGGAGAGAGAAATTTACAACTCTAGAGATCTGTAACCACTGTGATTCCACATCTCCTGGGTAGAAGAATAAATGACAATAGATATGAAAGTCTCTTGGCCCAAAATTTGAGGAGTACAGCTATATGTACAATAACCACACCAACTTTGTGGACAAATTCTCTCTCTCTCCCATCCCTTGTAGAATTGTCCTTTATAAGCTGACTCTCCATCACTTGATTCAAGGCCAGAGTAGTATCAGAAACATGTCTTGATAATTATGAGAATTTTGCTTTCTATGGGCTAGCAACTTTGCATGCTCAAAGATCTATTTCATGGAATTTCACAAATCATTTGTAAAAGTATTCTTAGCATACCTAACATTTTTAAAAATTACTGCATAATATCATCTCTCAAGCAACAAATTTCTTATAGAAGAGTACATCTCCCTGTACTCAAAAGAATTAAGGGCTAGAATTAAGAAGACTCCAATTTTAGTCTCTATCCAGTGTTAAAGCAATGGCAAAAGGCATTATATTCCCTTTTCCAGATAAGAAAACAGGTGTGTAGAACATTAGCTTATTATCCAGTAGATAGCAGAGTGAAATTCAAATTCAACTGTCTCACTTTCTAGCCCATGTTTTTAAAGATGTCCAATGCCTCCATTTCAACAGTACCTGTATATTGATTTATAGCTAATGTACTGGAAAAGTAATATTCAACCGTGGTGCTCATTCTCTAGAACAGTGTGGGGGTTATACAAAGGAAAGACAGGCATGAATAGTTTTAAGGTAATGTATCTCTAGGTTCTCACCTTCCATGCATACTTTGAAAGTGATGATCTTGAGGTAGCACCTGTGGCTTTCACAAGCCAGCCTTTGCCAGCCAGTCTTCTCCCTCTTAACAAAAGGAAGACCTTCTCTTGCCTCTATCAGACCTTAATAAGGGGTGTTGCTCAAAGCTTATAAACATTCTCTGAGAGCCAGACAAAGGAACTTGTAATGGCTTCTTTAAATAAAGATCTCATTAAGAGATACATGCCCAGTGAAATCTTTCTTTTGGTTCTAGAAATTATTTATCAAAATGTGTAATATGTTTATGTTTTAGTTCACTTTAATGATAATTTTACTGTTAAGCATGATCAAGAAGTAAAATTTTTCTATTGCCTTCTGTTCCCAGGAAATGCATGTTTAAATTAGATTTTAGTGTGTATATATTTTTGCTTCAGAGAAATGTGATAGGATAATCAATAGTTGACTTTTAAGCATAAAATTATGTTATGATAAAATTTTGCATGAATCAAGGTGGTTGTTGTTAGGCACTGTCGAGTTGGATCTAACTCATGGTGACCCTGTGTACAACAGAACAAAACACTACCCAACCCTGTGCCATGCACACGATCTTTTTATGTTTGAGTCATTGTTGTAGTCACTGTATTTCTTCTCATTTTGAGTCATGCAATATCAGCAAAAGGAGATCCCAGGGGCTTTACTCTGTTCCCATCACTAAGGTCATCTCTACTTTTAGGAGGCATTTCTTCGCCAGTTGTTTGTTGAATGCCTTCCAGCCTGGGGAGAGAGGCTCATTTTCTGTCACTATATCTGACAGTGCTTCTCTGCTATTCATAGGGTTTTCATTGGCTAGCTGTTTTAGCAGTAAGCTGCCAGGTCCTTCTCCCTCATCTGTCTTAGTCTGGAAGTTCAACTGAAACCTGCCTACCATGTGTGGCCCTGCTGGTATCTGAAATACCAGTGGCATAGCTTTCAGCATCACAGCAACATGCAAGTCTCCACAGCACAACAAGCTGACAGCATGTGGGGGAGAATCAAGGTAGAAGAGATAAAAGAGGAAGCAGAATAGGACTTTGAGTTTTAGGACAGTCACTGACAAACAGTGTCCTGTGAGCCAAATCCTGCTTCCTGCCTGTTCTTGTAAGTAATGTTAGATTGGAACCCAGATGGCCCATTTACTTATGTATTATCTATGGCAGCTTTCCTACTACAATTGCAATTTGTAGCTGTGACAGAGACTACTTACAAAGCTTAAAATATTTAGCACTGGGGCTTTTACAGTAGACCTTTGCTGACCCCTATTCAAGGATGAAAATGGCAATGTAAAATATCCAACTATTTAAAAAGAGTTTATTTGTGGTTTTTTCTTCTAATGAGCAAATACGGATTTCTAATCATTATTTTCTATATATGCAAGGATACATTTAAAAGAGTGATGTAACTAGTTCTTTTTAAAATGTCAGTATTAAAGTCCATGAAAATTTACATTCTTTAAGACTATTTCAATTTGAGCTGGGTGCGGTGGTGCACGCCTGTAATCCCAGCAGCTCGGGAGGCAGAGGCAGGAGGATCACAAGTTCAAGACCAGAGGCAGTCTGCATAACTTAGTGAGACACTGTCTCAAAAAGTGAAAAATGGGCTGGGGGTACAGTTCAGTGGTCCAGCACTTGCAGACCATGCAAGTCCTGGGTCCAACCCCCAGTACCGGGGGGAAAAAAAAAAGACTTTCAATGAAGAATTTCACCTGTTTACTGGAAAACAGAGAGGTACCTAGGGATTTTAAAATATAGAATTGGGAAACCACCACCCTAGAAGGCAGGTTTACAGACATGACTTCTATAGTTCAAGACTATCCTAAGACCAGACAGCATGTTGCTTTCTAATAGAGAAAATCAAGAAAATGAAGGGTCATGAGTCCCTCAATTCTCACTGAAGCTATTTTCCACCAACCTTGAGAAGTAGTTGATAGAGACTTGGGACTCCAACAGGACATTGCCAAAGAGTTGTTTCTTAACTTCTAATCTCAGTCATACAGATCAGAGACATTCTTCAATAGCTTCCCCTTCTCTCAGCCACCTAGTTTGTGGAGGGGATGGGTACCAATGGCCTTCCAGGACATGAATATCTGCCCTTAGTAGGAGGTGCCTGTAGAACTGGAAGGAGTCTGTGCCACACTCTCGCTGTGCTGACTACAGGGTGGGCTACTCATGCATGGTGAACTGTGTCCCCCACAAAAAATATATACTAGAGCCTTAACCTTACAATATGGCCTTATTAGGAGATTAAATTGAAATGAGGTCATTAGATGGGCTCTGATTCAGTATGGCAGGTGTTTTTATAAGAAACAGAAATGTGATTGTAGAGGCCAGCATTCATAGAGGAAAAATAATGTGAAGAGACCCAGGGAGAACATGGACATGTATAAGCCAAGGAGAAAGGTTTAGAACTGATTCTTCTTCAGCCCTCAAGAAAAACCAGCTCTACTGACACAATGATCTCAGACTTCCAGCCTCCAAAGCAATGAAGCAGTGAATTTCTGTTGGTTAAGCAACCTAATCTGCAGTTTTTGTTATGGCAATCCTGGCAAACTCATACAGTGCACTCTAAAACACAGGTTCTTTTAATGGACTTGCCAAAGCTCAGTGGTTTGTGTGTTTATTATAGCTATGTTTCAAAATTACTCATGACGTGGTCCATCAGGCACACTGATTCAGATCCCCAGTCTCCTTCCTTCCCGTAATAGCAGAGCTCAGCAGAACACTTAAGATCAAGACTAGAGCCATAGCTTTTGGGTTTAAACCTGACTAACCTTATAATCTTGGGCCTGAACAGCCTCATTCACAAAATCAAAGAGGAATGCCCACCTCCTTAGATTTTACTAAGGACAAAGTGAGTTAATATAATAGAAAACAGTGTGCTAAGTATGGTGCTGCAGGCCTGTGATCCCAGCACTCAGGAGGCTGAGGCAAGGGTATCTTAAGTTCAAGGCCAGCCTGGGCTACATAGCAAGACCCTGTCTCAAAACAAACAATGAAAAAAAAAGAAGAAAACACTTAGTACTTGGCTCATAGTAAGTAAACAACAGTGAAGCTTTCATTGCAAGTACTGTTGATGTTCTTAGGTGCCATCAAGTTGAGTCCGACTCATAGCGACCCTATAGCAGATCGAAACACTTGCCGATTCTGTGCCAGGCACACCATCTTATTTATGTTTAAGCCCATTGTTGCAGACACTGTGTCAATCCATCTGGTGGAGGGTTTTCCTTTTTTGTTGTTGACCTGCCACTCTCCCAAACATGATGCCTTTCTCCAGGGATTGATCTCTCCTGACTACATGTTTGAAATATGTAAGACACAGTCTGGCCATCCTTGCTTCCAAGGAGCACTCTGGTTGTACTTCTTCTAGGACAAATCTGTTGGTTCTTTTGGCAGTCCATGGTATATTCAATATTCGTCTCCAGCACCATAATTCAAAAGCATCAATTCTTTTCCTGTCTCCCTTGTTCAATGTCCAGCTTTCACAACCATATGATGCCACTGAAAATACCATGGCATGAGTCAGACGCACCTTCGTCTTCAATGTGACATCTTTACTTTTCAATACTCTAAAGAGATCTTTTGCCACAGTTTTTCCTAAAGCAATGCATCTTTTGATTTCTTGACTGCTGCTTCCGTAGATGTTGATTACAGAGCCAAGCAAAGCAAAATCTTGGACAACCTCAATCCTTTCTCCATTTATTGTGAAGTTGCATACTGACCCAGTCATAAGGATTTTTGTTTTGCTGATGTTTAGTCACAACCCATATTGAAGGCTATGATCCTTGATCTTCATGAGTAAATGTTTTAAATCCTCTTCATTTTCAGCAAGCAGAGTTGTGTCATCTGCATAACGCAGGTTGTTGGAAACTCAAAAGACCCCTCTATTTATGCCCATCTCAGGCCCATGAATGATCCAGCAAAGACAGCCTGCCTGCTCCCCTGGGATTCTAGAAGTTTGATTTGCAAAACTGCCAGATAAATGTTTAGGGGAGAGTGATTAAAACATCTGTTATTGTCATCTCTTTTGTTTTATACTCTTATTCTTGGAAAGGCTAATATTTGAGAATAACTAGCATCCCTTATTGATCTTTTTTAAAAAATAAAAAATAAATAAAACGAACCCACTCTAGCACCAGTTAGCAGTTAGATTTCATCAGTCACTTGAGATTATGGATTAATTTACCGATCTTTTATAGCCTTGAAGCTAATTAGCCTTTGGACAAATACAGCTACTCACAGAGGCCAAGCTCAGCAGACCAAATGCATTTCAAAGAGTAAATGTGGTGGGTAAATAACATCAGGTTTAGATCTCTTAACAACACTGCTTTTCTGAATCCCTGGAATCCCAGCAACAGAGTGTTTGCAGCTCTTCAAAACAATAGGAAAAATGTAACTAAATCAGCTATCTTTGCCCTTCCTAACTCTTCCCCACTCCCCATTTAAAATTGTTTCTTCTCTTACGTTCTCAGATAACTGGCCCAGTTCGATGGTTTAAACATATCCTTTGGGACACTTGTTGAACAGAGTTTCAAGGGAGGCTTAGATCCCCAACTGAAATGTCATTTTTCTCAGTTTGATTTAATTACGGCTCGCTGCCAACACTTCCTCACACTTCCACCGTAAATGGTTCCTGCCTCACCTTGGTGCTAAGGACTGTTAAGTACTTGTGGATAATTATCATATTCTCTTTGAACTTAATATTTTTAGACCTTAAATTCTTTGCTAGAAAAGACCTCTCCAGGTAGTGCTTCACCAGCTCCCTCAGGTTGAAATGATTCACAGATGCAATGTTGCCATCGAGCTGCAGGGGGAGCACTTTCCCAGGGCAGCCACCCCCATGGTAGGAGCAGCAGTGCTGTTGTCTTCTTTCTGGTGTCCAGCTCTACTAGGCACCAATGCCCTTCAGGACAGGGCTCCTGGCCTCTTCCCTAATGTCTCGTCACATGGGCAGGCTTAAACTGGGCATCCACATTCTTCTGAATGACCACTGCCTCTGCCTGATCCCACAGAGCGGAGTTCATGGAGGAGCAGGATTTCCAGAGGGAGTGACCGGCTCTAACATTGCGCAGCCACATGCCTAAGTAGCACAGGTTTTGGTGTTGGTTCTTGCTTTGAGGAGAACAGAAAACAGGAAACTATTTAGCTCTTATTTCAAAAGAATAGTAAAAGTGCGGTCATGATGCACTGCAATCAATACTCATTCATTCAACAACCTTCCTCAGGTGAATACTAAGGGCCTAACACTTCTCAGAAAAGATTCACCTTTCGCTGTTGAGAACCTTAGAAAACAGTGAAAGCTTACACGATAGTAAATAGCATTGTCTAGTTAAATCATAGAGCTGTAAGTCTGAAGCAGACTAAATCCAAAGACACTGTTCTGTAGCTACCACACTTGGAAACCCAGTGCTACACACTTGCATAGGCTCCCTAACCAGGTTATCATGTCTGCTACCTGGTAGAATCTGGATAAACAATTTGTGAATAAAGTGAACCTATATTTATTTTCATGGAAAGATTGAAATATTTCACTAAACAAAAAGTAGTAGGGCAGTGTGCAGCATATGATCACTATGTGTGCAGATGTGTGTTTTGGCTGTCGGAGTGTATTTGTGTGTATGTGTTTGTATTGACATAGGAAAAGTCTGGAAAATGAATATGTTGTTGTTCAGAGTGGGCAATACTGGATGATGCTGGGGAGTCCGAAGAAGGCTTTAATTCTTAGTGCATTTTTGCTAACAGCTTCGTATCACTGTAACAAATACCTGGGATAATCAATGTATAGCAAGGAAAGGTTGATTTTGACTCAGTTTTAGAGGTTTACATCCATGGGTAGTTGGCCTTCTTGCTTTGGGGCCTATATGGAGGCAGCACATCATAGCAGGGAGTACATGGCGGAGCAAAGCTGCTTGCCTCATGACCAAAAAGCTAAAAAAGAGAAAAAGGTCAAGGCTTGGGTCCCACTGTCCCCTTCAGGGGCACAGCCTCTCTGTACTAAAGACCTCCCAGAAGGCCTTACTCTTAAAGGTTCCACTACCGTCCAGTAGAACTGCAGACTCAGATCAAGCCTTTATTTGCCATATGGACTTTTGGAGGTCCCATAAAATCCAAACTACAACAATACTGTCCTGGACATATTTTTACTATCAGTATGCACCAACTTCTTTAATAATTCTAATTTAATCATCAAAGTTAATTCTTGAGAGTACAAAATTTTTCTAAAATATCAGCATAAAATAAAAAGCCCTTAAAATATTGTTGGTGGTAGAAAAGGGAATGAAGAGGTTTGCAAATGGAGTCTTTCACTCTTAATTTTAATTATTAGGGAAATATAATTGAAAGTTTCTGATTCCCATCTTTGCTGTACATTATAGTCAGTTGTTGAGCTTTTTAAAACTTGAGGTACCCAGTCCAGGATCACTCTAGACTTTCTAAAGCAGAAGCACATATGAAGCTTAAGCATGTGTATTTTAAAAACAACACACACACACACGCACACACACACACATGCACTACATATGACACAAATCACCACTAATAACTCCCTCAGTTTATTCTGATGTCCACGATCTTCCAGCATAGAACTAAAGAGGAAATGTGGAGGTGGAAAAAAAACAGCACATTGTGGCTATAATCATACTGAGTTAAACTTCTTGTCAAATTACAGAGATTGCAAATTGGGTTTTAAAACAATATACAATTATGTACTACTCACAAAACAATAACTTAAGTGGTGGGAAAAATTAAGATAAAAACTATAGCACACAAATGAGGAGAAAATAGGAATGGTGATATGGACATCACCAAGCCAAAATGCTTTAAATGCAGCAAAGAGTCATCTGACATGGTTGAAGTTCAAGCTATAAAAAAAAGGATAATCATGGATCTTTGTTCAGAACACAGCATCATCAAAATATTTAGAAAAAAGTAGAAATGTAAGAAGAAATGGACAAAATATAACTATGATAACATATTACATGATTATAGTATTACATTAAAATATCACATTGTTGTTGTTAGGTGCCTTTGAGTCGAGTCCAACTCATATCAGCCCTCATAGGGTTTTCAATAGCTGACTATTTTAAGATTGCTTCCAGAGTAGATTTCCACATCCTTCTCCCAAAATATAACATAGAATACTTTAATATTATGATTAATAAGTGTCAACTGAAGGTATGTATTAAATTGGTACCTTACATCAAGAGTATGCCTCAGTATCCATACGTTTTAAAATGTATCACTTACATGGCTAAAGGTCCTAATAATTTCTAAAAATAACAAGCTCTTAAATAACTATTGAATCAAAGAAGAAATCAAAACTGATCCTAGAGACTATTTAGAAAATGATGACCATGAAAAGTTGGCATGCCCAAACTTACAAGTTATAGTCAAAGCTGCCTTCAAATGGTGCATTTATAACTCATCACTATTTGAAAATTATTTTTAGAAAGAACAAAAATGAATAAACTCAGGATTTAACTCATGTTAGTAAATAACAACCAAAGCACCCAAAGAATACAAGAGGAATGCTAATTTAAAAAGAAAAAACAGTAAACGAGAAAGCAAAATAATAGAATAAACAGGTGAATCCAAGAACTATGTCTGTTAAATAAGCTAATAAAAATAAACCATTAACAAATGTATCAAATCAAATACAGAGGAAGCACGAATCAATAAACTTATAATTGGAAATCATATTAAAACAAGCACAGTGGTGATTAAAACATTATTTGTGAACATTGGGTTGTAACAAAGCCCAGTGAACACACACACACACACACACACACACACACACACACACACACACACAAAATAACTATAGGCTACTTATGAATATACAGTATTTAGGACAACATATATAAATTGTTAATAAAGTCAAGTATCTACCTTTGCTAGCTGAGGTACCAATGAGTACACTCTTCCTGAAAATGGCAATAAGGATTTGGAAATTAAAATTTTTTGCTGACCTTTGACATTTGCTTTCCAAATCAAGGAATTTATCCTAAGAAAATTAGAAAGAAGCAGTTAGGAAGACTAATATTATGGGAGTGTGCTCATAATATTAATATCTGTGGCAAGAAACAAGACAAATAGAATAATTTCATCTAGAAAAACAGACATGTAGGTATAAACATTGAAATAATTCTAGAAGACTCTACAACACAATATTAATACATATACCTTGAGGGTGGGGATCACAGTAATTTTTAACTTCTTCCCTGTTTTCATATATCTTCCAAATAGTCTTCAGTTAGATTGTGATATCTTTGTAGACAATAGAGTTACTCACACAAAAGAGGAAACTTCATATATAAATAATAGGATTTTAATAACAGGAAATGCACACACAAAAAGCCCATATGCCTATCATATTAAGACCAAGGATGCCACAGAATCCTTATGTTCCCTGGGTGGTTTGTGTACTTTCCCTTTCCCTCGGAGGCCTATGGCTGAGAGGTAGAGTCAAAAGGTATCAGCTGGGACACGTTCTTTTTCCAAAACCCAAAGTCTTTGGTAACCACGGTGTTTTCATTAGGAGTCTTCTATCATTAATCCTTAAGAAGTCAGTCAGCTGCTCATTACCAGATCCCCGAGTCTCTACCAGAAACTGCTCTTGGTGTTACCCACCCAGAGATGATGACTTCCTTTTCCTCTTTTGCCTCTGTGTCTTCTTGGTGTCTTAAGCATCTGGAGGCACAAAGATTGGCCCAGAAGCACAAAGATTGGCCAACACTCCCCCTAGTGGCAATTTAAGGAATCTCCCCAAAGCCAGGAGAGAACTCAAGCCAGGCTGGATTAATTGGGGCACTTGTTAATAAGGTTTAGGTTGGTAAAACCAACTCAGTAGTATGACCCAGCAATGTGTATTTATTTTTTAATAAGATGCTCATGTTATGGAGGTATTCATTTTCTATTGACCTAGAATATATATTCCTGCAATGTGATAAGCAAGAAGTTCTTATAAACTTAGTATTAATTTCCTACCACAAAGACTTATGAAAACACAAGCTGATACTTTATGCTGCTGAAAGTGTATAGAAGTGTAGATTACAAACAAGCCCATTAGACAAGGGCATTGTTGCTTTATTATTCTTCATGCACATTTCTAAACATCCTCCACCCTCTCCATCTTGGATTATCTCTCCAGCTACCAGCCCATGCTGATTTAATCAACATGCTGCTTATCAGGTTTTCCAGATGGTTACTAG
The DNA here is from genome assembly GCA_007922755.1 of Pedetes capensis. NCBI lineage: Eukaryota > Metazoa > Chordata > Mammalia > Rodentia > Pedetidae > Pedetes > Pedetes capensis. Next base: position 130,541 of record VMDO01000528.1, on the reverse strand, counting down.
GTCTCTTAAATAAAACTGGCCCTAATTATAACTGCTGTTTCCATTTGGGACCCTTTGGTAGAATAATTTGTTTTATGGACAAAGTTTTTCTTTCATTATTACTCTAAGGTCTTCTGCAATCTCTTTTCACCATTTCTTTGTTCAGAACTAGCAAATGGCACATTAATTTAAGTCACTGATGTTAATCATGCACTCAGAGAAGATGAGACTGCTCATATTAATATCAACACATCACCCTAATCATCTATCATTTATAGTTTTAGAGACTAGGTTTGTCAGCAATATCGATTGGGAAAGGAAAGGCTCTTTTTGTTGTGAAATCACAAGCTGACAGTTGCTTCCCATTGCTGATTCTGCCCTGGGAAGGAGTGTCCTTGTCATAGGAAACAGCATTATTTGGGGATCAGTATATACAGACCAATTTTTCAGAAATCTCATTTAAAAACCTGTGGTCTTAATGATTGGTGCATTACAAAGGATTCCAAATATAAATAACCTTCGAGCTGACCCATAGATTCAGGTCTAATTCCCATTCCACAAATGGTTTCCAAGGTATAGAATCAGGTCATATAAAAGTGACATTAAAACTCATGTTGGCAGAATGCCCTAGCGGCATGACTTCTGCAAGAATGAATGGCTGAAAGGAGACAAGATAATGTAAGATTTGAATGGGGTTGCATTCTGAAAGGAAGGTGGTGAGAGGTCCTGAGAATTAATGGAGGAGCTACAGAAAAAAAATAATATATGGTTCTATTACGCCCTACACTTTCCTCTTTTCCTTTCTATTGTCTGCCTGAGATGATTTGGCAGAGTTTAAAAATAAATGAAGTGTATTCATTTTTCCTTCCAAGTTTCACTTTGAAGGCATTCTGTAAGGAAGGAAATGAAATACTAACACAAGCAGTATGGGGTGATCGAGACAACAGAATATGAGCATTATATCCAGCAGGTATTCCCTTATGTGAGGAGATATGCACACTTCCAATTAGGGCTGTATCGCACAGGCAGATATGCTGGTTCCAAGCGATGTTAATGATTTGCTAGGGGATACCGAGGATATGAAGTCTTGAATGGGTTTGGGTCCCATTTGTACCTTTCCACTGTCATCTTCATGGTCTGCAACACAGAGTGATTGGGATGAGGTTTTTAATAGAAACTTGATTCTGGTTTTCAGCACTGGCTAGAGACAGGATTCCTTTGCAGGCATGTCCATTTCACACTTTATGTTAGCTACCAAACCTTCATTTCAGATAGAGTGGAACCCTCTACAGAATGCACATGAGTGGGCCACTCTGTGGCGACCAAGTTGGACATCTCAGCAATTCCTGCTGTATTTGTCTCCCAGAGCTTCCCTCTCTTCACCCTTAACCAAACCAGGAAAAGCAAGGTTTCTTCCCTCTGATGTATGGGGAAAAGGCTTTCCCTATTCATTCAGGCTCTGATGGACCAGATATTTGTTCCATGCCTAGCACAAGCCCCTGGGGACCTGACAGTCGAGAGGAAAGACCAGGCGCCTGGCCGCAGTGATGTGGCAAGGAGACAGCCAGATGATCGGGGGAACAGTGCCTTCAATAAAAGGAAGAAGAGCAGGGCAGAGAGAGGGACCACAGGGAAGGACCCAGGTGGGAACAATCAGCAGGAAAGACCCACCAAAGCAACTGAATGCTGAGGAAGAGTGGCCACATGGAGGGCTGGGAAAGAGATTTTTAGGTAAAGAAAGCACCTGACAGTCCCGAGACAGGAGTTTGCCAGCAGTAGGTGGGTGGCTGGAGCCAACTTGAGGATGTGGGAGTGTTGGGTCCAGAGCAGCCCAAGAGGTCAGAGGTAGGCCAGCCAGTCAACGGGCCAGCTTGTATGCTGTGATGGAAACTTGGTATTCCTCATTTTATCTTAAATTTGCTTTTAACCTGTTTTAATTGTTAGATTGTCTACAGCCATACTGCCCTGGTGTCCAATCTCATCAGATCTTGGAAGCTAAGCAAGGTCGGGCCTGGTTGGTCCTTAGATGTGAGACTGCCTGGGACCTGAGTGCTATAGGCTTGGAAGAAGGACCTGGAAGCCCACTTTCAAAACAATCCACCGTCAAAAACCCTGTGAATAGTAGAGAAACACTGCCAGGCATGGCAAGGAGCACTTGGTTCTTTGGTACATAGGATCACTATGAGTCGGACCCAACTTGACAATCCCTAACAACAACAATTATTATATTATTTTATATTAAACTACTTATGACTAAGATCTTTATCTTTTTATTCTATCAGCTCCCAAAACAGGTTTGAGGTAACTCACATATAATGCCTATGTGTAGGTTCATTCCAATAAAAGCTCACGACCATGTACAGGGAAAAGGAAATCAATGTATTTTTAACACTGTAGGATGTTACAGACAGTGAGATTGAAAATTTGAAAAGTAGTCCTGCATTTCCTTAAAGCCCAGGTAGAAAGGAAAAAAAAAGAGGAAGAAGAGGAGGAGGAGGAGGAGGAAAGAGAAGGAGGAGGGGGGAAGAGGAGGAGGAGGAGGGGGGAAAAGTGATAGCTCACATAATTCAGAGTAGTTAAAAAGGAAGGTTCTCCATTCTTAAGAGAAGAAATGTCTAGTACTAACTTCTAAGTATTGTGTATTCCACTGGATCTTATAAAGGAAATATCAGTAATTCCCTTTATGACTATTGAATGCCTGATATATGCAAACTATTTGAGCTTTAGGGAATACAAACCCAAATCAGAGATAAATTCTGCCTTCCAGGAGCTTGCAGTTTAATAGCGTATATAATGAACAAGCACAAATAACTAAGCCACAAGGCAGAAAATGTAAATATAAGATTAGCTTGCAGTGTATCTAGAGAGTGGCTTTCACATAGCTCTCTGTTAGTCACAGACACAGCATGAATGCATGACTCTGGAACATATCCTGGGAAGAGGAGGGACTTAACTGATCAGGTTGATAGGTTTTCTGTAGTCAAGGACTTAAGGCACGGTACCCGGAGGCAGGTTCTTTAGGTTGTCCCCTTCTATGTCACTTGTCTCAGATGCAGAAGCTGATTCTCATTCAAGTCAAAACTGACTCTTTGTCAGAGGTCTAAGACAGGGGTTCTGCATTGGTAATTGAAGAGGCATTGGTTATCAGATGTGTAAATAACAAATCAATGTCACAAAAATTAAGTAGTGCTTTTTTCCTATTAAATGTGTGTTTTATATGGAATTAATTCAAGATTATGGGTAAAAATTAGAAAGCATAGGCATCACAAGAGGAAAATGTTTATAACCCATTCTCCTGAAGAAAAACACTGCCAATCCTTTTTGATCTCTGTGCTCTCAGACATTTTTCTATGTATGTAGAGGGATTATTGCCCCATTCCAACTTTTCTGTGTCCCCTCTTTTCTCAAGTGTTTTTGCAACAAGACATGAAGTTCCAAAGTGTCACTATTAATTACCGTATACTACTCTAGTATACATGGGGCTGGGATTTAGCTCAGTTGGTAGAGCACCGCTCTGCAGTCTCTAAGGTCCAGAGTTTGATTCCCAGCCCCACAAAAATGGGAGAAGGATGTGGCAACCCACTCCCAAGGCAATCCCGAAACAATCAGCCGTTGATTGGACACGACTCGATGGCACCTAACAACAACAACAACTCTAGTATACAAATGTATAGGCATCTATATGACTGGTCTTCAAGAGCAAATACATTGGTTGCTCCCATCTTTCCACTAAGCTGGGATGAGCATTCTTTAAAACCCCAGTTATCATACCACAGAGACACCTGCGCTTCCATGTTCACTGCAGCACTTTTCATAATTGCAAAAACAGGGAATTAGCCCTGATGCCCAGAAACAGATAAATGGACTTTAAAATGTTGGATATACACACAGTGGAATGTTACTCATCCATCAAGAATGAAATTATGTCCTTTGCAGAAAATTTGGTGGAACTGGATACCATTATTTTAAGCAAAATAAGCAAGACTAAGAAGGACAAACCTGCAGCCATACCACTGTGGCATCCGATCCTGTCAGATCTCAGAAGCTAAGCAGGGTCCGGCCTGGTTAGTCCTCAGATGGGAGACTGCCTGGGAACACCAGGTGCTATAGGCTTGGAAGAAGGACCTGGCAACCCACTCCCAAAAAAATGATCAGCCATTGAAAACCCTATGGATAAAAGAGAAGCACTAACAATACTGTTTGTGCATAGGGTCACTATGAGTTGGACAGGACTGGAGGGCACCTAACAATAACAAGGACAAATACCACATTTATCACTCATATGCAGCAGCTGGATTTATATTAAAATGAATATTATATATACACAAATATGCAATATTGGAAAATACAAAATGATATATCTAGAAGGGGATGAGATTTGTGGGACAGGGTAGGGGCAACATGAAGGGGTAATGGGGGAGAGAACAACACAAAGCATATCATACAACTGTATAATAATCCCATAAGGAAACACATTATACTGTGTGCTAATGAGGTAAGAATAGAAAGGATGTCTTCTCACTTCCTTCCCAATTTTCTGTAATACTTTTGTAGAAGTAGAGAGAACAGTGATTTTTGATCCTGCATCTTATGAATCACACCACAGCTTTGAAGACCTTTGCTCATTGACTCTAACTGCAGACAACACTAAGCTATCTTTTTTGCAGAAAAAAGGAAGACTTCAAAGCACTAATAAGTCCCTGACTTTTAGATTCTCATTTGTTTTTCCTTTCTTCCCACTCATGTACCCATTAATTCTCTAAATTGATAGCTCAAGCCTAAGAGTGGAAGATGTTCCAGCTCCTCTGTTCACTGAACACCTACCACATCCAGTTTCCCCTCCAGTTCTGCCTCCTAAAAACACCTAGAATCTGTACCCTCACCTCCCTCCACTCCTTCATATTGCTCTGACCACCTGTGCTGGGTCCCTGCAGAATCTTCTAAATGCTCTCTTCTTTTGGGGATTGGCTCCCACTCTACCTCATATTCTCTACTTCATTCTAATACAAACCTGATGATGTGATGCCCTGCCACAAAGCTTTTAATGACTACAAATTGCTTTTTAGATAAACTTCAGACTCCTCAGCTTGATGTACAGGCCTTCATTTCTGGATCAAGTCACTGGGCTGAGGTCTGAAAAAATCTGTCATTTCTTAAACCTCCTCTGTGGTTTTAATGCAGATGGCCTGGCCCCTCACAGGTCCCAGGATGGGCTCTGAGGATGCCCCAGGTGCTTGGAACCCTCTCTAGGGCAGGAGGCCAGCTGCAGCTGGAAACTTGCTTCAGTTATAGCTTAAAATTAGCCAGCACAGTGTGGTTATTTTAGGAAAAATTTCAAAAGCATTCCACCAAAGAGCAGCCTGTTTGCAAGTATAGATTAGAAGATCATTTCCATTTAGGAAGCCTAATTTAATTAAGTGACACAATTTTTGAGGTATGAAAGCTTTTCCTGCCTCGTCAGGATTTTTTGCCCAACTGCTAATATAAAACAGGCAATGAGCACTGGAAAGGGGCTCCAGGAGAATACTGTATTCTGCCCTGGCTGTGACCAAGGTCAGAGCAGCAAGTATTCTGTGGAGGAACGGGCAAGGGCACATTTTCTTTAAATCTTATTAAAGCATCATGCCAATATTTTTCAATTGAGACATGTACATTTTAGGTTCTTTAGAAACAAAACCAAAAAGCCATTTAGTTCTTTGTATTTCTTAGAAGAAAGTATGTTCATTCATGTCACCAAACTGATAAGAAAAGGAAAAAATAATTTTAAGCAGTTGTGTATTTCCCTAGGAGTAATGATTAAGTTTTCAGAAAATGTATTTTTGTGATATTGAGAAAGATATTTCAATAATGACAATTTTTTCTGAATTAATGTCTTTAGTATTTTAGTCAGACATATCAATGGGCTATAGGGTGGTAATTCAGTTCATATACCCATTATGAAGTTATCAGATCAGAATTGTTTGCACTTCCATATCCTGAAACATTTTACAAAAGAAAGTTAACAAAAAGGGGGAAATTTTTGATTAACATAAAATGATAGTTGTAGGATATTGCAGTAATGGTATTTTATTTTTATCATTTATTGCATTAATCTTGAAGTAGTTTGATGGACTGATCCTTAATTTTCATATCATGTAATATGAGTACCCAAATGGTCAGTAATAGTGCTAAAATCACTCCTTAAAAATAGAAATGACATTTAAAACCATTTTTGATTGCTTTGCTTTCTGCTTCCTCCATAAGGATATAATTCCCATGAAGACAGAGTCTCTGTGTGTCATTTTTACACTGTGTCCCCAGTGCTTGGTCCATGGTAGGCACAGGGTAGATATCTGCTGAGTGATTAGCAAACTTCTCTGAGGTACAAAGAGAAGGAGGCATTTGGGCCTTGATAGGAAGGAAGCATAATAGCAGACATTACCTATCTATTCTAACTCACCTGATTAATCAAATTATTATCATGCTATGCACATTGGAAAGAACATTTTTCAATAGAATATCTATTCTTTTTTCTTATGTATATATCTTTTCTTCTCACCTTTCATATTTATCATCAATACATGTATTCCAAAGTTTTCATTGATTTGTATACCAGATGTATATATGTACATTGGGGTCAGGAAAGCATATTTTCTCACAATTGTTTCCAAATTTGTAAAGAAAGTTAAAAATAGTTTTCAAATTTACCATAGGTAAAGACTTGCTGGAAAGATGGAGCTAGACACTACTAGGTTCAGTGTTAGTCAAAATGCTACTCAGTGAATTCCTCATAATAGAAAAAGGAATTTGCAACAGGAAATGGAATTTACACCAGAATATAAGTCACCTAGCCTGCAGCTATAGCCCTGTGGCATCGATCCCATCAGATCTCAGAAGCTAAGCATGGTCAGGCCTGGTTAGTACTTGGATAGGAGACCGCCTGGGAACACCAGGTACTGTAGGCTTGGGAGAAGGACCTGGCAACCCACTCCCCAAAATCAATTGTCATTGAAAACCCTATGAACAGCAGGGAAGCACTGACAGTAGTGTTTCCCCTGTTGTATGTAGGTTCACTATGAATTGGATACTGACTTGATGACACCTAACAACAACAACAACAGCAACAACAAGTCACCTGTGTCCCAGAGCATGATGTTGAGTTCAGTTCATGTAATTTTCCGGTAAGACTTTCTCAAAGAAGCATGGATTGACTAGCATTCTCATGCAAGCACTTTTTCTTGGTGCAGACTAGCTTCATTTTATGGACTAGCACTAATCTATAACCAGGCATTGAATACCAAAGATCTTCATCAAAGCCTCATCTAGTTCAGAGAATCTTTGAACTGCCTTTTAAAGATACCAGTTTTAGTTTGTTGAATAGTTATTTCTTAATACTAAAGATGTAAGTAATTCTTTACAGAGATGGATGGATACATAATATAATATGTCAGGTAGTAGCTACGTCATGGGAAAAAATAAAGAAGGTTAGGGGTCAGAGGGGCTGTTTTTGGCATCAGAGGGGTCATTGATGGTTCCTCTTGGCTGGGGGGAACACGTGAAATGTGAGGAGTGAGCTACAGAACCATAGCTGGGGAAGAACGTTCCTGAAGGAGAGAAGAGACGCCTTTAAAGGTCTTGAGGTAAGAGCAAGCTTGGTGCATTTATTTAAAAAAAGAAAAAGAAAGAAAGAAAGAAAAAGAAAGAAAGAAAGAAAGAAAGAAAGAAAGAAAGAAAGAAAGAAAGAGAGAGAGAGAAAAGGTAAAAGCCAGGTGGGGTGGTGCATTCCTGTCATCCCAGGGACTCAAGTGGCAGAGGCAGGAAGATCACAGGTTCAAAGCTAGAGGCAGTCTGTGCAACTTAGCCAACCCCTGAGTCAGTTTAAAAAATAAAAGAGAGTCTGGTGGTACAGCTCAGTAGCAAAGCATTTGCAAATTATACGTGACATCCTGGTTACAGCTCCCAACACTGCAAAAAAAAAAAAAAAGGCAAAAACTTTCATTTAGTTAATAAATAAAAATTTTAAACCAAGCTGTCATTTTGCTTGGAGGGCAATGAACAAGGAGGAGCACAGTAGGGAGCTGCCTAAGAGAGTTAACCAGGAGCCAGATTCTGAAGGATCTTGTAAGCCATGCTGAGGACTTTGGCTTTCATTTCAAGTGAGTCAGGTAACCCCTGAGTTTTGAGTAGAGAAGATCAATGATCTGAAAGGTTTTAAAAAAATCACTGTGACCACAGGGGAGGAAGGATGACGTGAGGCAGGGGAGGAAGGATGACGTGAGGCAGGGGAGGGGGCTACTGCAAGCAAGGAATGAATGATGGCTTAGACTAAGTTAGAAGGGTTGACAATGATGAGAACTCATCACATCCAACAGCTTTTCAAAAGCAGAACTAACTGGATATATCAGGGGGGTGTGATAGGTAGAGAGTGGGGTAGGAGAGAATGCATGGAGTCAGGTGCCACTCTGAGTTCTGATGGCACCATGAATGGAGGTGAAGAACACTGATGGAGGAAAGAGATGTAAGCAAGGTAAAAGGAAGCAAGAATAGAGTTTGGAGCTGTTGGATGTGAGATAGACATCCAAATGCAGACCTGGAAGAAAGGCGAGGAAGGGAATTTGATTCCAAGGAAGAGGTTAGACTATACATATAAAATAGGAGATATCCATACATCGATGGTACTAGATCAGACCGCCTGAAGAATGAGTGACAATGGAAGAGACTCAAGGACCAAATCAAGGGTGCTTCAAGAGTTGGGGGTCAAGCAACTGAGAAAGACCTAGCAAGGGAGACAGAGATAGAAATACTGGGGGCAGGAAGTATGCAAACAGCAAATAAATACTTTTAAAAAAAACAAATAAGAAAAATGAAAAGAGAGAAAGAAAATTGGTTTTATAACTTCCGGGAGAAGAGCTCTTTAGGAAGAGGCAGCCTCAAGTACTATTGTAAAATGAAGACTGTAAATTATCAGATTTGTCCACAGGGAGGTCATTAGTGCCCATGATCAGATCAGTTTCAGCCCTAATTCACTGCCTGATTAGAGAAGTTCTCCTGTGATTGGTTTTAATTTCTTAATGAAATGAGAATCAAAGTTATCTGATGAAAAATGAGGGAGATGGAAGGGGCCTGGGAGATTAGGGAATAGTGGATAAGCCATGACATGGTCATCTGAAGAATGAATCAACTAGGAAAACATAATAAAATTTCTGAACAAACTGAAGTATTCACTTGGTAGTTAAGGTCATAAACTTAAAATGAGACCAGACAGCACCACTGCATACTTTTCTCCAGGCATCTTCAGCTGTTCAAGTCAGTGGAGACAGAGAACCAGAAGTAAGTAAGGTCAGTGTTTTGCTAGACAAATATGATTGAGGGAAGAGGTGCTGGGGATTTAACAGTGAATATTAAGGGGAGAGATTATAATTATAATGGAACAGAAGTCAGGTAAAAAAAGAAATCATAGATGTGAATGGTTTGCTTGACAAGGAAAGGGTGGCAACATCTGAAGTCAGTAAGCTGAAGGAATCTTTGAATTGGAGGTACTTGAAAGAGTAACTTGAGAGACACAGTATGGTGGTGCCAATGTGATACCTTGGTGATGGCTATGTTTTAGCAATGGCAAAGATTAAAGTATAATCATAGCAGAGGGTGTTAAAGGGTTGGAAAGAGCAAGATCACTGTATAGTGGAGGTGATAGAACTGGGATGCCAGACATTGAAGGATTCATTTGTGAGAATATTGAAATTCCAAAGAATGATGAGAAGGAGAAGGAAGGGCAAGAAAATCTTCAATGAATTATGGCATGAGCAGAAGCAAAGAACATAAAGAGGGATGTGGTAGTAGAGTCTCATGACAAGGCCTCCAAGGAATAGAACAGAGGAGTTATAGAGTAGAAAAGACTGCAATCTGGGAGCAGCAGTGAAGAGCAAGAAAGACAACCTCCAATATCAGTAGGGCCCAAGGTGTGGCAGGAAGAACTTGAGAAGGCTGGAAAAGAGTAGTGATGACCTAGAGAGGCAACCAAGCTTTTGCCAGGTCAAGAAAGAAAAACAAATATTTGGAAAGGATGCAGGAGGATTTACTAATGACAGACCTTGAATCCCAGAGGGTACCTTAGAAAGCTTTGGTGATGGTGGGCAGAGCAGGGAGGAGAACTTAATTAGGAAGTAAGTGCAGCCTTTAGGAGTGTAGGTGTGTGAGTGTCTGGGTGCTGGGGGTGACTGGATGGTGTCCTGGCCTCCTCTTCCTGACTGAGGTGCACAGGAGTAAGAGGTAGGACAAGCTGACTCCTGTGGGGTCTTGGAGAGGGCAGGCTAATCAGCACTAAATAGAGCTACTTGTTTGGATGGATCGCTGATGGTTCTAGTCAGAAGGTAGGAAGGATTGGGGGAAGGAGAGTATGAATTGCAAGAAGCCAGGGCCCTATGAGGACTCTATGGAGGCTAAGGAGAGGGAATCTCTATTGCATTGATAACAGGGATTTTACCTCAATACTGACAAGCACAAGTTTAAGGTTTCCAGAAACCATACTCCTTCAATTGTCCATTACTTTCTGTAGATTGTAGATTGGAAGATCGCTATGCAGGGAATGGGACCTTTGCCCAAATATATTTCAAATTACTGGTTAGTTGAATGCTTCACCAAGCACTGTTTTCATAGAAAGCCCTTCTCATTTACTTTGGGAAAGAGCTGGTACCATTGTGTCCACAGAAACAAGGCTGACAGCGCTTAAATAGTTTTGGCCATCTCTTGGGGCAGATCACAGTTGGAGGGAACTCAACATTATGATGGAACATAACTTGGAAATGATATTTTTCTTTGCTCGACTTTGAACATTTTGGTCTTTGGAGACTCAGACTACCACAGGAGTAGTAATTGTGTAAGGGCAATACTTTCTTACTTGTGAGGTAATACTTGTGAAGGGTACTTGCTCCAACTAATGATTTCCTGTCACTTTTTCCTGCCTTAAAATCATACCCATAGACTACTCATTATTTACCTATTTATTATAAGTTCAGCTTCCTCTTCTCATTTCAAAGTAGTCATTCAAAAATTGGCCAACAGATGAGTTTTAAGTAGGAGAAATATATTTTTGACAGTGGTCTTTCCAACAAATAAAAAATAGCTTTGTCACTACAGAATGTCACAAGATGACCTCACTTGGTAGTCTTGAAGTCTAATTAATTTTCTTTTATGCCTGGATATGATTTTGGGCTATAAAATAAGACTTGTTGAGTAAAATGATCCTTTTTCCTATTTGTAATCTAAGCCCATTTCAGAATTGTACCTTATAAACATGATTGATTGATCTGATGACATTTGAGTCTAACTTTACTTCTTGGAAATAGAAGAAAATAAGATCATATTTTGAAAGTTTCTGACTTAATGGTTTTCTTTCAAAAAAGAGGAGAGGGCAAATTCAGAACTTGAAGAGAAATGTAGAATTTTGTCCTGGCCTGATTCTGAATAGAAGTGTTTATATCCTTCAGGACACCCTAGATAAAAGAAGGATTTAGAAAGGAAGCAGATATTGAGATAAATAAATATGAACTGGTACCTATTGTGCATCAGGAATGGTGCTAAGAGATAGAGGTGTAAAAATGAAAAAGACCTTTTCTAAAGAGAATGCTCCAGCAGAGAAGAGAAGCATGTAATCCATTAACCCTGCTGAGTTAGAAGTAGACTCAAATACAGAATACGAGACCCACTTAATTACATTGGACGGGGAAGAGGCTGGGTGAACTGAGAGGACTGAAGGATACCTAGGAACTTAGGAAGGATGGAGATCTTTGAACTGGACTGTGAAAGATAATTAAGAATATATCAACCATTTTGGATAGAAATGTTGTTGTTGTTGTTAAGTGCTAAAGAAATCCAAAGATGAAACAACAGCCTGAGAAAAGTATTGGAGGCATGGAAAAGGTGGCTTTTGGGTCCCTGGGGAGGCAGTAAGAGGCAAAAAGAAGTCCCCAGGTGAATCAGGTCATCACACATGGAAAAGATTCTAATTAAGGTTCCTAGAACACCAGCTTTGACAAACTTAGAGTAAAACAATATATATATGTTTTCAAAATGTTATAGAGAATACTCATTTTTATTTGTTACTCATGTACTGTGAGACATTGAGAAAGCAGATTACTGTACTGAACTAATATGGAGTTGAACCATATTTCTACAGTGAGTCTAAGTAATTCATCTGGTGGGTGTTTTCCTAAAGGAGGGTCTTACACCTGCACTGTGTGTTATTCTTCCATGTACATTTACTTTGGAATTTGTTCTGAAAAATGGATTCTCCAGTGTTTGGTTGAGTAGGAACTAAGGGATGGAGTGGTAAGAAAGAGGAGAGAGAAGATGGCATATAGATCAGAGAATGTGAGCCAAAGGAGAAGGGTTCATTTCCTAGTGTGAACAGTTAGTGACTTTGACTAAGTCACCATCTTTCTTCAGTGCAGGGGGCCATAAAGCATCACAGAAATGAGAGCCAAATAGTCATTCTAATCTCCTGGTATACATTTTGGATTCTGCTTTATTATAGCCTCAGAGCCACCAGTTGGGAGATGAATTTAAGAATGATTCTCAGGAATGATTTAAGAATGATTCTTTGGATCCAGAAACATCTGTCCCCTGTTAATACTTGTCAAAATGTCCAATCATGGAAGCCATCTCCAGGAATTCTGATTCAATAGAACTGGGATAGGGTTTAGGAAGCTGCATTTTTTAAGCAAACATCCCAAGAGATTCCACAATAGGTGGAATTTTTCAAAGAAACTGACCCAGCCAGGTGTGTTGTACACTCCTAAAATCCCAGCAATTGGGGAATGGAGGCAGAAGGATCACAAACCCAAGGTCAGAGGCAGCCTGCATAAATAGTGAGATCCTATCTCAAAATAAAAACTTTTAAAAGGGGCTGGGGTGCAACTCAGTGGTAGAACATTTGCAAAGCATGTGCACTGCCCTGGGTTCATCAGCTCCATCATATGAGAGGGTGGGGACGGAGGGAGAGAGAGGAAACTGACCTAGATGATCTTAAAAGTTATGTATGCATCTAGTAAAATTAAACCAGGAGTTGCCCAGCCTATTAATAAAGTGTTAGATGTCCATCTTCTGAGAGAAAGTGCAGAGAGCCATTTTTTAGCTTCTGAGGGTCCTCTCTGTCAGGCACCACAGCCAAGGTTGACCATGTTATTTTGCACTAAATAAAGAAGAGATGTGTATTTTTCAACGCCTATGTGTGTGTTTGGGAGGGAGGATCAAAGCCACAATTCACCTCCTGGCTTCTGAGCACCTTCCAAGCACAGCAGAGGCTCAGACCCTCCAACTCCCAGCTTTCCCTCCCATCATGGTGACCCTTTATCTGGAAGCAGTGCCCTGGCTGGGAGTCACTTGACTGCCTTCCAAGCCTCCCTTCTTCCCTCTGATGTGCCCCAAGGGACAGCTGTGATGTGTGTAAGGTGCCTGAACCTCAATTTGGATACTCAGTGGTTCCCTGACCACAGGCCATTCCTTGCTTTCCCAGTCTCAGTTTACTCAGCTGTAAATGAGGATGGCATTTGTAGCTCATGCCATCACCATGAGGAGTAGGCAGTGTGGTACACCATGTAGTGCTCTGTGGACCCACTGAGTGGGATTTTCTGTCTGGACCATGAGGAGCTCTGGCCTCCTAGAAACTTGCATGTTGATGACACCCTTTGAGCATCCAGGATGGTTTTGGAAAGACTGCTTAGGAATCAGAGCGAGGGGTCCAACTTTTCATTGAGTAGTTGAGAGCAGAAATCAACTTTTAATTTTTCACTAAAAAAACAGTAGGTCCCCACCCCTCCGCATCTTCAGGAGATTCAAGTCAAGACTCCAAGTGGATGCCAAAAACCATGGAGATTCCCCAAATCTAGATACACTAGGGGGTTTTCTTCTATGTACATACCTACAATAAAGTTTAATTTCTAAATTAGGCACGGTAAAGAGATGAACAATAACAAATAATAAAATAGAATAATTCTAAAAGTATGTGATAAAGAGAGTTACTTAAAACTTCTCAATTGTTTATTTCTGGAATATTTTATTGAGTGTTTTGGGGCCACAACTGGACAACAGGTAACTGAAACTGCAAAAAGCAAAACCACAGATAAGAGAGACTATGATGTTAACTTCTGATTAAAGATGGTAATCTGAGGTTGTAATAGTTATTTCTCCTCCTTTTAAAATTCTCATACAAGTGACTGTGTGTGTGTGTGTGTGTGTGAGAGAGAGAGAGAGAGAGAGAGAGACTGTATCAGAGCTGGAACAGGAAAGAGTCATCTTGAATCATGTATTCAGGAGCAAGCAAAATATGTTGTTGTTTGTTGTTAGGTGCCGTCAAATCTGTATCCAACTCATAGCGACCCTCTGTACAACAGGGGAAACACTATTGTCAGTGCTTCTCTGCTGTTCATAGGGTTTTCAATGGCAGATTGATTTCTGGGAGGGGGTTGCCAGGTCCTTCTCCCAAGCCTGCAGCTTCTGGTGTTCCCAGGCAGTCTCCCATCCAGGTACTGACCAGGCCTGACCCTGCTTAGCTTCCGAGATCTGACGGGCTCAGATGCCACAGGGCTACCACTGAAGGCCAGTAAACAAAATATATACACCTATTAAATGCTAATCTCTCCATGGGTTCCTTTAATATAGGCTAGAAGGGCAAATAACCTGTGTGTTCATAAGCTTTGTTATATAGAGGGTTTACAAAGTTTCATATATTCTTGCATAAAAAGAATTTTAAAATATGTACTATATGATACTAAAACTATGCTTTAAAAAACTCTTAGGTAGGTGCTAAAACTTTTACCAATGGTTTTCTGTAGATGATAGGATTAGAGACAATTTTTTTAAAATACTGCTTATCTCTTTGTCCTATTTCAGTTACATTAAGTGTAACTCACTTCTTCAATAAATAAATATGTCTAAACATTATAATACTTGGGGCTTTTATTCAGCAGCTGCAGGACTAACAGTATTGGCCCAGCAAATTGGGGGCTTTTGTGTGATGTCTACACTACATCCAGAGAGCAGTAGCATCCATCATTTGGCCCCCTGACCTCATTATATATCGAAGTCCTCAGAGTGTTCATGACCTTGTGAGTCCCCTACACAATGCCAAAGGGGCAGCAAAGAGATCTGCCCCCTCTCAGAGCAGAAACTGCTTCAGTCCTTTTGTGTTCTCCCTGTGTTTCAACTCCCCAGCTATTGGCAGGCCAGGAGAATTTCCTTATGGAAGGAGACCTTTCTTGAGACTTTCTATGATGGAAAAGAATCTGCTGAGGTTTTATTTTTTTAGCATTATTACAATTCCCACTTTTCCTCCATTTATTTTCGTAAGTGAATCTTGAGTGATTTCTTTTTCTTTGAGCCCTGCTTGAAAGTGTCCCCAGTCTGTTTTACAAGACCCTCCTTCGCCTGGGCACCACAGAAGGCTGGAGTGCTGGAAGGAGGGGCTGCCTTATTATCACAGTTTTCTCTGAGCTGAGCATTAATCACCCAGACCTACACAGCTGGCTGAGATTCATTAGCGTCGTCTCTCAGCACCCTCCTCTCCTCACCCTGCCCACCTTCTGCAGCCTTCATTAAATGCCACCATTGTTTCAGTCACTTGTTCCCCCACTCTTTCTCTCCTGACCTATGGCTGGGCACTGTGTTTGCCCTCCTGGGTATAGGGAAAGATCACTAAGAGGTTACTACGCAGGACATTTCATTAAAGAGCCTCTGCTGGCCTCTTGGACAGATTTCCTTTCAAATCCCTGGATCCGCTGGAAGATTCTTCTCAGAATTTGTGTTCCATGGTGAACCAAATGGCAGCCTTCAGAAGTGAAGAGGGGTCTCGGCATGCCACTGAGCAACTGTGTGCAGTGGGCTTGCGAGTATTGCAGCCCCGTTCATCAGCCACACACACAGCCCTAGCTGGGGATATCCAACTGGTGACAGACCTTCCCCTCTGGATCCCAGCCATCTCTTCCTCTAATATACTTCCTGATTTCCACACAGAGATCATTGAGCTCAGTTTGGTTCAGTTCTCTGGACTTTAAACCTTCATTTAGTCATTCTTCAGTACATCTTTGTTGTTGTTGTTTGGTGCCCTCGAGTTGGTGTCCAACTCAAAGTGACCCTATGTACAACAAGCAAAACCAGTATTGTCAGTGCTTCTCTGCTATTCATAGGGTTTTCAATGGCAGTTTGTTTTTTGGGAGTGGGCTGCTGAGTCCTTCTCCAAAGCCTACAGCACCAGGTGTTCCCAGGTGGTCTCCTCTCCAAGTGTTAACCAGGTCTGACCCTGCTTAGCTTCTGAGGTCTGACAAGATTGGACACCACAGTGGTATGGCTGCAAGGAGTATATATTTAGTAAATCCCTATTATGTACCAGGCTCTGCACCAGTCACTGAGGACACAATGCCAAGGCAAATGGACATAGTTCTGCCCTCATGGAGTTTGCATTTTAGCAGGGAAGACATGCAAAAGCAAAACAGAAGAATAAACAAGTTTTCAAGTGTAAAAAATGCTGTAAGTAAACAAAAAAGGGACAGAGAAAGAATCTACTATGGATGGGCAGACCTTCAAATAGTGTGGTCAGAGAGGGCTATGGTCCCTGGACCAGCACCATCATCGTGGCCTGAGAACCTGTTAGAAATGCGGACTCTCAGACTCTATCCCAGACCTACTTTAGTCTCTAACTCATCAGAGATTCTAGGGTGGGGCCCAGCAGTCTACTTAATGAGCCCTCCACTAGATTCTGGCACCCACACCGGTTTAACAACCACTGACTTAGGCTGTGACTCTGTGATGGAAAAGAGGGAAGGCAGCCATGCAAGTGTGAAAGTACCTTCCAGGTAGAGTATGCAGAAGAACAAAGGCAGGAAAGATCTTAACTTGCTCAAGGGACTGAATCCCAGACTACATTGGACAGAGAGAGGAAAGTGAGAGGGAATGTATTGGAAAACGCTGTTGGTGATGCCAGCAGGGAGAAAATCATGCTCTGTATTAGTCAGATTTTTATTACTACAACAAAATACCTGAGGCTTGTAACTTTATAAAAAGAAAACAGTTTATTTAGCTCACAGTTTTGGAGGTTCAAAAGCCAAGATTGGTGGCCGTATTGGTTCAGCCTCTGGTGAAGGTGACAGGTAATGGTACATCATGGTGGGAGTGTGTACAGGTCATATGTCTAATCAGAGCAGAGAAAGAAAGGATGCATGGGGTCACACAATTCCTTCTGAGGACACACCCCCAATGACTTTCGTATCTCCCATAAGGCCCCAACTATTTTTATTTTTTCCTTAGCAATTTTTTAGTCTACAGCTTAATAGGTTTTTCATTGTACATAATAGGTTCCATACATGCATATCATTGTATATTGCTCATGTTCACCTCCCATTACCCTCTCACATCCTCCCCCTCCACTGATCCTCTTCCTTCCCACAAATGGTCCCTCTTCTGCTTATATGTCTTAGGTGATAGATAGAGACAGATGATTGATAGATAGATAGATAGATAGATAGATAGATAGATAGATAATCTTTAGATTTTGCCTTTGAGAGTAAGACGTGATATTTCTCTTCCTTCTCCACCATTACCCTTTCTTATTTCCCCCTTGTTCCTCTCTTTAGTCCCCTTTCTCCTCCCATATAGGCCCCTTTCTACTTTCATGACATATATATTAAAATTTTTATATATGTTAAAATCTAGTGTCCACATATGAGAGAGAATGTGATGTGTATGGGGCCCCAACTCCTTTTTTTCCTTCTTTTCTTTTTCTTTTTCCTTTTTTTTTCCCCCTGGTGCATGGAATTGAACCCAGAGCTTTACACATACTTTGCAAGTGCTCTACCACTGAACTGCATCCTTAGCCCATTTTTTTTTACTATTTTTTATTTTGGCTCAGGGCCTTCCTAAATTACATAGGCTGCCTCTGGGCTCGTACTCAGGATCCTCCTGCCTCTACCTCCCTAGTCAGTGGTATTATAGGGGTGCACCACCATATCTGGCTTAAGGCCCCAACTCTTAAAAGCCCATGACATCTCTCAGTACCACCACCCCAGTGACCAAGCCTTTCCAAACAGACCTCTGGGGGACATTCAACATCTAAACCATAGCACACAGGCCCTTGCAGCTGTAATTTATTCCAGTGAGAAGCCTTTTAAGCAATGCTGTGCACTGATCTGAATTCCTTTTCTAAACTGCTCTTTATTCCTGATTCCAGAATGGATTGGAATGGTTTCAGAGTAGAGGTGAGATACCAGTTAAGACGGTGATACATTGGTCCAAACAGTAGATAATAGTGGTCTGGACCATGTGGGTGCGGTGGGGACAGAAACAGGAAAGTAATCCTGAGATATGGTTTTTAAAGAAGCTCAGAAAGACTCACTGATGGACTGAGTACAAGTGAGGTGGTACTGGCCAATGCAATTTCTGAATGACTCCCTTGTGCCTGGCTTGAATAGCTGGGTGGATGGAAGTATCATTTACTACTGTGGAGAGGCAGTTAGGTAGACATCCCTCTTCACCTTTCTCTAAAACCTCCCTCCTATATTTGGGCTGGAATCCAACTGGAAACAACTTCATGAAGCCCATCCTCAGGTCTGACTCATGCTCTATCTTCAGTTTAATGCTGAGCCCTGGGTGGAGAGCCACTGGACTCCTTCTATCAAAGCACCGTCCCTGTTGCATGATATCCTGTGTGCAGTGAATATTTGAGAAATACCTAAATGACTATTTCTGCATGGAAAGCAATATTCTTTCTATTAAAAAAGGACTGAGTCTGTCCCTACTTATATTTGGTATCTTCACTTTAGGAAGGAGAAAAATGGAAGAGAAATGAAGTGCCTGGGGCCATGAAGTACAGGCAACCGAAGATTCCAGTGGAGGTCAAACCTAAAAACTAAGCTGTGATTGAAACAGCCTGGGGCAAAGGAGGAAATTGGAAAAATCTATGGCTCTGTGGTGAATGACCTGCTGACCAGTCACCCACTGTGTCCGTGAACTGCACGAGGGAATAGGAAGGAAAATAGATTTTTAAATGCTTCTTATCTCCTGCAGAGAAGGTGGCTGCTTATATAAAATGCTGCCTGTGAGCTGTTCAGTTTCTGAGTCTTGCCCCTGAGGCTGTAGGAACCCCAGACCCTATCTGTCATACCTGTCAGTCATGGGCATTATCCCCTTGACCTTGTTGACTTGGGATAAACAGGAGGCTGCATCTTTTAGATGTGAACCCTGAAAGAAAGTGGCGAGACAGTCAGGGTAGAGATAGAAAAGAGACACAATGGAACACAGGGGTAACAGAACATGAGAGCGCAGCCCAACAGATTTAGCCCATGGCCTAAATCTGAGTAATTCAGCCAGCTTAGTCACAGGGACTGTGTGGATTTCTTTGGAAGGATGTTTACAGTGTCTGTGTGATTGGCATGGGAGAAGGACATGGCAATCTACTCCCGAGGCAATCCCGAAACAGTCAGCCATTGAAAACCCTCTGAGGGTCGCTATAAGTCGGATATGACTCAATGGTACCTAACAACAACAACAACATGTGATTGGCATGAGGTTAGGCCAGTAGTTATCAAATGAGGGAAGGGTTTTCCTGGGATGGGAGATTTGACAGTATCTAGAGATGGTTTTGTTTATCACAATGGGGTGGGAGTGTGGGGCCACTGACATCTGTCAGAAAGAGACAAGGGATCCTGTTAAACATCCTCCAGTGCCCAGGACAGCCACACAATGTTGAATTATGTGGCTCAAGATCCACAGTGTCAAGGCTGAGGGACCCTGAGCTGGACCATGTGAGGAGCACAGATCACTAAAGCATAGCCTGATGCCTGCCACCAACAGAGGGCAAAGCCACACACAAGGGGCAAGAGCACTCTTCAGCTGAACTGTCATAAGAAACAGATGAGGAAGTGGGGTGAAGTCCTACCTGTAACTCCATTTCTTATGCAAGGAACCCTGGAAATCAACACATTTTTACTGCCCTCCACCCTCACACAGGTTACCAGGCAAGGTGATATGGGGGAGACCCAGGGGCACAAGAGGGAGTGTCCACACTCAGCTGACAGCTCAGTGATGGAGTATCCACCATGCAAAATAGATTTACCCTCTGGGATGGGGTAAAAAATAAAGAAAGTGCCATAAGGATTTTTGAAGAGTGGATGAGCAGTGCCTTCTATAGAGAACTTGTTTTGGAGGCACTGTGGTATGTCTGGAACATGTTTGAATCCTACAGATGTACATTTCCATTTTGATATAGTGTTGCAAGTAAGAGTATGAGTTTAAGAACAGTGAGAACTGAGTTTTTGTCTCCATTTCCTTCTTCCTAGGAAAGAAAGAAACACAGAATTAAACTGAGGAAAAATAAGATAATCTAAAATGGTTCAAACGTCCTCTAGCACATATCATTATTGTTGTTAGGTGCTTTTAAGTCAGGTTCGACTCGTAGTGACCCTGTTTACAACAGAATGAAACACTCCTTGACCCTGTTCCATGCCTGGCACTATATCAGTGCTTCTCTGCTGTTCAAAGTGTTTTCAATGACTGATTGGGAATTGTTTCGGGAGTGGGCTACCAGGTCCTTTTCCCATTTTTGTAGTGCTGGGGATCAAACACAGGGCCTCAGAGAGTGCAGTGTGACACTCTACCAACTGAAATAAAACTCAGCCCTTAGTGCTGAGCCCGTAGTGCTCCTTTTGCAGGGGAAGGTATTTTGCTTAGACCTGCAGCTGTACCATTATAGCATCTGATCCCATCAGATCTCAGAAGCTAAGCAGGGTGGGACTTGGATAGTACTTGGATGGAAGACCACCTGGGAGCACTAAGTGCTATAGGCTTGGAAGAAGGACCTGGCAACCCATTCCCCAAAAAACAATCAGCCATTGAAAACCCTATGAATAGCAGAGAAGCACTGACAATACTGTTGTATGTAGGGTCACTATGAATTGGACACTGACTTGACGGCATTTAACAGCAACAACAGCATTGTACTTATTGGGATAGTTACTATTGGAAGCTATAAATTGGACTAATTTTTTGGAACTTCAATTTCTTCATCTGTAAAACGGAGAAAATTTATTCACTTTGTAGAGCCTTTGGAAGGATAAGATGATAACTTATTGAAAGTACCTAATACATAGCTGACATACTAGCAAATCCTAAGTCCTCTCCTTGCACCAGGGTTTAGCAGAGGGAGTCTGAGCTCTCTTTGCACAGTTAGGTGAGCTCAGGTCCGGCATATTGCCTAAGGGCCCCCCACCTTCCCCATGAGTATGAGGAGGCAGTCCTTCCCTTCCATTACTCTCTCAACCCACTGAGCTAAATCCCAGCCCCCTCCATTACTCTCTCACCATACAATTGTAAGGACAAAGTCTATGTCCTTTAAAATGCTTATAACCTCCTCTAAGAGAAGTATTTCATGTAAAATCAAATACCTGTTGATCCTAGCTGTGTGTTTCACCACTTACCTATCCAAACTGCACTCACTTAGTATCTACTACATGCAAGGAACTGTCACAGAAACTGGGGATAACCAGTCAAAAGGTGCACAGTGCCTCACTTGGCTATGTCTTCTATAAATAAGTGTTTTCTTGTCTTCTGTAATTTGACATCCACTTTCATGAACTCTGCTGTATTATTTAAGATTACATTTTAATGCCAGAATGTATTGGTAACAAGAGCTTTGCTGAGTTTTTTTTTCTGATAGGCTTTATCGAATGTAGGTTGTGTTTCCAGATACAGTTTTATAGCCTGCCCTGAGGACCACCAGATCCCATCTTTCCTTGCTTGCATTGTTCCTGATATTAACAGAAATCTTGCAAAATTGCTATGCTCACTCTACTCTTGAATCACAACCCTGGTCTGGAGGTCTTACACCTGTCGGTCCTGTGACAAAATTCCTGGCCAGTACTTTACATTTCTGAGTTCTATCTGGTCCCTGGCTTTGGTATTCTTGGTTTTGAACCTAGTCATATTTTATTTGGGCTGGGATTTGGCTCAGTGGGTAGAGCACTGCGCTGCAGTCTCTGAGGTCCCGAGTTCAATTCCCAGCACCACAAAAATGGGAGAAGGACCTGGCAATCCACTCCCAAGGCAATCCCGAAGTAGTCAGCCATTGAAAACCCTATGAGGGTTGCTATGAGTCGGATACCGACTCGATGGCACCTAACAACAACAACAACAACCTGAGATATGCCTGCAGCCATAGCCCTGTGGCATCGGATCCTGTCAGATCTCGGAAGCTAAGCAGGGTCAGGCCTGGTTAGTACTTGGATGGAAGACCACCTGGGAACACCAGGTGCTGTAGATTTTGGAGACAGACCCGGCAACCCACTCCCAAAAATCAATCCACCATTGAAAACCCTATGAGCAGCAGAGAAGCACTGACAATAGTGTTTCGCCTGTTGTATACAGGGTCGTTATGAGTCAGATACCGACTCAACAGCACCTAATAACAACAGCAACACCTGGGATACATCCGAAAAGAAGGTAAAGTTGGCCATGAGAAGAATTCCCCAGAGAAATAGGGAGGTTTGGAACATTCCAGAAAAATGAAGCGCAGTGGCCTCACATGTAGAAGTCAAAGGAAAGGAAGCACACTTCTAGGTCACCAGTCAAAGCATGAGTGAATCAGAGGCTGAAATGCACCTGGCCAGCTTGGGAAGGGCCTTGTATAAATGACTATGGAGTTAAGACTTTGGCACAGGGTTACTGAGGACTATAAAAACATTTTAAGCCTAAGAGAGACACGGTCAGATTTGCACTTTAGAAAGACAGATCTTGGCCAGGCGCGGTGGTGCACACCTGTAATCTCAGCGGCTTGGGAGGCAAAGGCAGAAGGATCGCAAGGAAACCAGAGGCAGTTTGCATAATTTAGCCAGACCCTGTCTCAAAAAGTAAAAAAAAAAAAAAATGGGCTGGGGGTGCAGCTCAGTGGTCCAACACTTGCAGAGCATGCAGGCATGAGGCCCTGGGTTCAACCCCCAGTGCCACACACACACACACACACACACACACACACACACACACACACACACACAAGAAAGACAGATCTTTTGACTGAAAAGACCAAGATCAGTGGAGATCAATTTGGGGGCTGCTGCCTAATCTAAGCAGGAGATGATAAGCACCTGAATCAAAGTCATAACCAAAACTGGGGATAGGGTGGATAGGTGATTAGAATGGTGGAATGAACAGACTGAGGAAATTGATTACATGTAATTGAGATTAAGCAGGAGAACAAGAAAATAAGGGTGGTTTCTTTGTGGGTTTTGGTAAAGGCTGAGTACTGATAACCTAAAATGCCAAAATCCAAATGCTCTAAATTCTAAAACTTTTTGAGTGCCAATATAATCCACAAGCAGAAAAATTCCACCCTTGATCTCATGTGAAAGGTCACAGTCAAAATGCAGGTGCACTAAAAATACTGTGTAAGGTTACCTTCAGTCTCTGTGTATAAGGTGTATGTTGTTGTTAGGTGCCATCAAGTCGGTATCCAACTCATAGCAACCCTGCATACAACAGGCAAAACACTACTGTCAGTGCTTCTCTGCTGTTCATATGGTTTTTAATGGCAGATTGATTTTGGGAGTGGGTTTCTGGGTCCTTCTCCCAAGCCTCCAGCACCTGGTATTCCCAGGTGGTCTCCCATCCAAGTACTAACCAGGCCCAACCCTGCTTAGCTTCCAAGAACTGATGCGATTGGATGCCACAGGGCTGTGGCTGCAGGCTGTATAAGGTGTACATGAAATATAAATGAATTTTGTGTTTAGACTTTCGCCCTCTCCTGAGAGCCTAAGATAGCTCATTGTGTTTATACAAATACTTCAAAATCCAAGTAATTCAAAATCTAATACATTTCTGGTCCCAAGCATTTTAGATCAGAGATGCTCAACCTATACCTCCAATGAAGACATACAATGGAACTAGGAGCAAACCGAGATTTGGGGAGAGAAGATGAGTTCAGTGTATGAACGGAAGGAAGTTGCCTTGCTCAAAGCTAAAGTTTAGAGAGGAAAAGTGGGTGAGGTGGGCCAAAAATAGAAAATTGGAGTCATAAGGATTATATAAAACTGTAAGTCATTTAAATAGAGGACATCATTGAGACAAGGTAGAGAGGAGAAGAGGAGAGCTCAGGACAGTGCACCTGATTTCAAGTTCATAGAGAGGAAAATGAACTCCCAAGGACTCACAAGGGTAATCAGGGAAGTAGGGGAGATAGCTGTGTGCAGTGAACAATAGAGGATTCTGATGGCTTCAGGAGAAGGTATGTTTTCATAGAGAACCACCCAGCCCCTCTCCTTTACCCTGGGTACAGTCTTTCTTTGGAAGGAACAGAGAAACATGGGCACAGAGATTGTTGCAGAACCTGCCACTCTGATTTTAGCCAGGGGTGGCTTTGAAGACTCAACTGCAAGGAAGTGAGTGAGAGAATTCCACGTTTTCAGCCTGACAACCCTCTATCTTCACAGCATCGTGGGAGGGTCCAGAGGCCACTTGGAAGACAGATAAGCTTAGCCTGTAGCCACTAATACCACTCATTCTCTCACCCCTGAAAGGAAGCATGTCCTCCTAGCTAGCTGCCCCTAGTTTCCCTTCCAGGAAATAGAAATTTCCATTATTGACGGGGAAGCAGCCGGCTAATGGCACAGATGAATTGTAAATTTTGACAACCCCGACAGGTAAATATTGGCTTTGCACAAACAAGGTTCTATAAATAACCTGTCTGCTGTAGAAACTCCACAGATGGCATCAGGGCTGCCCAAGTATTGATTTTTCCCAGGGTGCTTGGTGCAGAAAAGCACAGCTGTCAGCTTTGCTGTTCTTGTCCCAAGCCTGGGCTGCCTCTGCTGTGCTGCAGCCTGTCCATGTCCCAGCCTCCTTTGGCAGGCAGAGGCAAGGACAAGTGGAGATCCGTCATTTCAGTAACCTCCCTCTGCCTTTCCTTCCAGAATTCCCAAGGGGTTTCTTTAAAAATGTCACTTATTTGGGTTTTACAGTCAAAGTGGGGATTTGTCTGATTTAGGGATTTATTGGCCTCTTTTAATTAAAGTTGGTCCTTTGAAATGAAAATCAAGTAGAATGAGATGTAGTCATTCTGGACTGTGTGCCATATGGCCATGCTACTAAAAATAGGTCTTTCAAGGGCTCTGGGAAGAACATCAGCCACTATATGTGGGCACACCATGGGCTGTGATCTAAGGGGGATGTGTGGGGCAGGGAGCCCTTTGCATCAGCAAGTCATCTCAGTGGGGAGATTCACCCGGCAGCCACCTCACCCCATCCAGGGAGCCACTTTTGGAAGAATATAAAGGCATTCTTAGGTTTCACATATTGAGTTAAGAGCTCATAACTGGAATAAAGTTCATTGAAGTGATGACATTCTAAATGATCATTCTAGAGATGCCACAAAGCTTAGTGCCACAGTAAATGGTCCATTACTGTGGCCATGCTTAGACTTGCATTATGCCTATCCTTACCTCCCTCCCTAATGTTTATTTTTCTGTTTCTATTTATTTCTCTTGGCTTGTTGGCTTAGTACATTTTTTGTAAGCCCCTTCAAATCCTTTTGGAAGTGGACAAGGTATAAATCATTTAAAGTTGAGTCAAATGAGTATAGAAAGTACTTAGGGTAATGATAGTAATAAAAAATATTTACATATTCTCTTCCAACAAAGACTTTGAGGAACCATGTGATAGCAACAGACCCTGTGCAATTAGATAATTGTAATAGAAAATAAGGAAGAACACAGTGTTGGGAACTGGAGTAGGATGTAATGTGTGGGTAATAAAGTAGTAATGGTGCCATGGTCCTGCTGTTTCAATTGGCCTTATCCTGGGAGAGAAGAACAAAGCTGATAGGAGCCCCAGGTATTGCAAAGTAACAAGTGTGTTTCTCAGTGCTCTGTGTTCAGAAGCAACTCAAGCCTTTTAATTCCCAGTCCTAGGCAGCTGGTCACTGTTAGCACAGGATTCTTTGCTTTTCTGGTGGGATAATGCTTTCTAGTTGTAATTCCACATTCAAGAATATGTCTGGTGTATTAGGGCTTTGGGCTTTAGGCTTTCTCAGACACATCTCGTGCCCATGTATGAGAGCCTGAATTTTCAGTAAGGGCTGCGGACACCTCATAGCAAGCTATGTCCAATTCATTGTGCTTCCCATGTGCTTTTCTACAGCACCTGACAACAAGCAGAAAACAGATTAATGATTGGGACTGGAGGTGATGACACTGAGCTCTGGTTATCAGGGAATCAAATATCCATGTTGGAGAACATGCCAGAGAAAATCTTTATAGGTAAAATATAGCTTGATACTCAACAGTAGAGCTGAGTAAGATACTCAGCACAAAAAATAATGACCTATCTCTTGCTAAACCTCAGAGGACAGACAGGACTACACAAAAAGCCCCAGAGTATCATGAGAAGCACGGGGGTGACCAGCAACCTGCATTCTAAGTTCTGTTCTCCTGCAGAGGACCTGGTGGATTTTGGGCAAGTTTGAGTCTCTTTGAATCTCAGCTTCTTCGTTTTTACAATATGTTGTTGTTGTTGTAGTTAGATGCCATTGAATTAGGTCCAACTCATAATGACCCTGTGTACAACAGGATTAAGCACTATCTGACACTGTGCCAAACACACGATCTTTTTTATGTTTAAGCTTATTGTTGCAGCTACTGTGTCAATCCATCTAGTTGAGGGTCTTCCTTTTTTCTTTTTTTTTTTTTTTCGTTGACTGGCCACTCTCCCCAACATGATGTCCTTATGTATATCTTTTGCAACAGTTTTTCCCAATGGAATGGGTCTTTTGATTTCTTGACTGCTGCTTGACTTCAGCAAGCACAGTTGTGTCATCAGCATAACATAGGTTGTCAATGAATCTTTCTCCAGTCCTGATGCCATATTCATCTTCATAAAGCCCAGCTTCTTGGATTACTTGCTAAGCATAGGGATTGAAGAGGTATGGTGAAATGACACAGCCCTGACACACACCTTTCCTGACTTTAAACCAGGCAGTGTTTCCTTATTCTGTTCAAACAGCTGCCTCCTGGTCCATATACAAACTCCTCACGAGTATAATTAAGTGGTCTAGTATTCCCATTATTTGTGATGTTATCTTACCCATAATTTATTGTGATCCACACAGTCAAATGCCTTTGCATAGTCAATAAAACATAGATAGACATCTTTCTGGTATTCTCTGCTTTTGGCTAAAATGCATCTGACATTAGCAATGATGTTCCTGGTTCTACAACCTCTTCTGAATCCAACTTGATTTGCTGGCAGTTCCCTGTCAATGTACTGCTGCAGTTACTTTTGAATGATCTTCAGCAAAATTTTACTTGAATGTGATATTAATGATATCCTTCAATAATTTCCACATTCAGTTGAATCCCCTTTCTTTGGAATAGGCACAAATATGGATCTCTTCCGGCAAGTTGGCCAGATATCTGTTTTCTAAATCTTTTGGCATAAACAAGTGAGCACCTCCAGTTCTGCATCTGTTTGTTGAAACATTTCAATTGGTATCTCACCAATTCTTAGAGCCTTATGTTTTGCCAATGCCTTCAAGGCAGCTTCCATTTCTTCCTTCAGTACCTCTGGTTCCTGAACATATGTAACCTCTTGAAAGGTTGGTCATTTACCAGTTCATTTTGGTATAATACCTCTGTGTATGCCTCCCATCTTCTTTTGATCTTCATTAGATGTTTGTTGCATTGTTTAACAATTTCCCTGTGGAATCCTTCACTATTGCCACTGAGGCTTGAATTTTTTCTTCATTTCCTAAGCTTGAGGAAAAACAGAGGATGTTCTTCACTTTCAGTGTTCTACCTCCAGCTCTTTGCACATGCCATTATGATATTTGATTTTGTCTTTTTGAGCTGCCCTTTGAAATCTTCTGTGTAGTTCTTTAACTTCATCATGTCTTCCTTTTACTTTAACTGCTTGATGTTCAAAGGCAAGTTTCAGAGTCTTTATTGACATGTAATTTGATCTTTTCTTTTTTTCCTGTCTTTTTAATAACCTTTTGCTTTCCTCATGAATGATGTCTTTCATGTCATGCCACAACTCTTCTATCATTAGTGTGTAATGCATCAAATCTGTTCTTGAGATGGTCTCTGAACTCAAGTGGAATAAAATGGGGCTGGGGTTTAGCTCAGTTGGTAGGATGCTGCTCTGCATGCTCTGAGGCCCTGAGTTTGATCCCCAGACCAGTAAAAAATGGGAGAAGACCTGATACTTCACTCTTGCAATGATCCTGAAACAATCAGCCATTGAAAACCCTATGCAGAGGAGCACTGACAGTGCCAGGCATGGCAGGTGTCAGGTAGTATTTATTTTACAATATAGATAATAGTAATAGAATTCTCAGAATCATCATATCCAATAGACAGTATAATGTTATAGTTGCAAGCAGGGACATTGAAACTACATTGTCAAGTTCAAATCCCTACTCTGCAATTTATTAGCTTAGTGATCTGTACAAATTATCCAAATTTTCTGTGCCCAACTGTCCTCATGCTTAAAACAAGGTATGAGATGGGGTATAGCTCAGTGGTAGAGCATGTACAAGGCCCTGGGTTCAATCCCTTACACCAATAAATAAATAAAATGGGGGAGTTGCTGTGAAGAATAAATAATATGTAGAACATGCTTAGAAGAGTGTGACATAAATATCCCACATGTTCTTATGGCAATGTCAGATGGTACTGAGAAGAGATGTTCTGCTCGTGGTACTCTACCTCTCCATCGCAATCTCTAACTCTCCCCGTGCTTTTCAAAACAGTTTCTGCATCTTTTTCTTAACTATAGAATTACTGACACTGTTGTCATTTTTCATAAAGTATCACAGTACATGTTATTCAGTGTGCACTGCCTCCATAAAAGTGACCCTAATGTCAGTTTCATACAAAGTGGAAAAGGAAGCTTTTGAGGCCCCAGGAGAAAAAAAGATGAGTGTTTTTATGCAGAAGAGCAGTTACCATTTTACTTGCATTTTGTTGTTGTGAAAATATGTTCTTCAATTGATAAAAATAAGCATCAAGTGTTCTAAAAACTAACATGATGCACATGTTTATTAAGTAGAAGTGATTGAACTATTTAGAGGTATATAATACACATCAAATTTACATGTTAGATAAATACTCCAATTATTCATTCATTCAGACTTTTTATTTCTTTTAAGTACTGCGGGGTTGAACCCAGGGCTGAGTGCATGCTAAGCAAGTGCTCCACCACTTAACTGTACCCACAGCATACTTTTTATTTTTTATTTTGAAACAGTCTCAGTAGGTTGCCCAGGCTACCTCCAGCCTCCACCTCATAATCCTCCTGCCTCAGTCTTCTGAGTCACTGGGATTACAGACATATGCCACAGTGCCCACTGGAATTTCTTATGCAGCAATTGTACATTCAGTTCTATATTAGGAGCTGGGTACAGAAACAGAAGCAGGATCATCCTAGGCCCCCTACATCCAATCACTTGGTAAAGTCAATGAATGAAAATGGGTGATATAAACAATTAAACAAATATCTGTTTATGAATGAAGATCCAAAATACCCAAAGAGGGAGCACAAACAAGGGAAAGCCAATTAGCCTAGCATTAGGACTAGTGTAGTACGTTAGCTGAGACAGAGCTTATCAGAAGAGGTGGGAAATGAGACCCTTAATTTATATAGGCAGCAATGTTACTTTGAATTTCTTTTTCTATGGCTATAAGAGAAGATATTATTGGCAATCCCAGAACAACGTAGCCAAAGTAAATAAGTGATCATGTGTGTAATGGAAAAACTATCTTAGTCCATCCTTCCTGATATACTAAAATACCATAGGCTGGGTAGTTTATAAACAGTACATGTTTATTTCTCACAGTTCTAGAGACTGAGATGTCTAAGATCAAGGCACCAACAGATTTGGAATCTGGTCAAGGCTCACTCTTAGGTTTCAGGGTGATACCTCCTGCTGCATCTTCTCAGGCAGAAAGGGTAAATGCTGTGTACTCACATGGCAGAAGAGACGGGAGGGCAAAGGGACCAGGGCATGCCATGCACCCCCTTTTATAAATGCAACAATCCTAAACTTTATGTCAGAACCAAAGGCTCACCTTTAATACTATCACCTTGGGGATTAGGGTCTAATGTATGAATTCTGTAGGGACACAGACATTCAAACCAGAACAGTAACTTTGGTGAATTTTCTTCCTTCTCATTTGCATACTTATCTTCCTGTAATCAGGGCAAGTGGTCACTGTTGACCCCAGGGTACAGATGAAGAAACTGGGGCTCAAAGACAAAGAGGGGCTAGCTCTCCCAGCGGGTAGCTCTGAGAGAGCAATTGGGGCTCATCTGGTGACTGTAGTATATGTTACAGTACACTGCCCGTCATGCCAACCTCCTGCTACCATGATCTGATGGTAGTCATGATGATTTATTGCTGCAAGAGAATAGTGGAAGTTCCCAATTTTCTTGAGTGTCTACTATGTGCCAGGCACTGTCCTGAGTGAGTTACTCCCTAGTCTCTTCCACTCATAATTTAATCTTCATTATTCTGAACCACAGGAGGTCGGTGACATGCTTTAACAACTGCTTTTCCTTCTAGCTCCTTGGACATCTCCTTCCTAGGAGCAAATTGTTGTTTGTTATAATGACTCATGGACATCTTGTACTGTATATTCCTTTACTCAGGAAGTGTTCATCATACATATAGACTTTTTTTCACAGAACCTAGAATATTTCCTGACTTGGACATTTAGTCTCTTAACTAGCATGCATAGCTATGTATGATCTCAAATTGTAATTCCTCCAAGCTAAAACATCGTGAACCTGTCAT
Organism: Pedetes capensis; assembly: GCA_007922755.1. Classification (NCBI taxonomy): domain Eukaryota; kingdom Metazoa; phylum Chordata; class Mammalia; order Rodentia; family Pedetidae; genus Pedetes; species Pedetes capensis. Next base: position 99,763 of record VMDO01000528.1, on the reverse strand, counting down.
CAAAGTGAGTCCTTCCTTGAGGTGGAGTAAATCATGCCATTTGTTCTGACTGCCTCTTTTACAGTGTAAAATCTGTGGTTTTCATGAAACTAAGGTACTCCATTGTCTACACCAAAGAGCCTGTGCTCTGCATTTATCACCTGAAATTCTTTTCCTGGGTTGTAAGCTTCTTCTGAGGGCAGCAGCACCAACTTGTCTCCTGAGACAGAGAAAACTCTGCTTTTGAGCCTTTCCACAATTCAAGGGCTGTCACTTGTAATTACTTCATATTTCTATTTTAAGGGTTGTTGACATGCTCTGGTAAAATCATTTTGTTTCTTCTGGACACAGCTGAAGGGTCTCATAAGAAACTTGCAGCTGCGCTTTGTAGAAGAGGAAAGATTTTCTAGCTGAGGTGGAGGAGGGGCTGTGTAGTGAGTCAGGACTGAGTCTAGCTCAGTGCCCTCTAGTGTTCTTTGGTCAGTATCCACTAGGTTTTGAACCAGTGTGTAGCAATCTGACCTAAAATGGAAGTGTTTGGGGCTGCTGTGCCTTAAATATTGCATAAGGTAGCTGTTGATGAGATGATAACTGTATAGTCCATAGGTATTGATATAAATTACAAATTAATGTTTATATTTATTCCTGAATTCTTGCTCCCTAGAATCACCCAGCACTGAATGAAGGAGACAGCAGCCTCCTAACCCTATTGTGAGTCCAAGGCAGCTGGAGTGGAGGCTTAAGAGCAATTCAGGTCCTGCCTTTTTCCTGCTGTGTGATCCTAGGTGAGGTGGTTCACCTCTCTGAGTTGCACTTTGCTTATCTTTGAAAAGCAAGGGATAAGGCTCACCTTACAGGATGTCATGACAGGACACATAAGGCTGTTTTGGAAGAATGGATATAGTAGCTTCCAAGTGGAGAATGTGAGTTCAGTCTTCTGCAAGTATGAGCTTGATCATTTACCTAGCAATGGCCCTAGGACAGACACCAGAGACCTACTCTCCTGGGTTTCCACGTTGCCTGAAAGACTTTAGGTTTGGCATTCTATTCTAATCATTCTTTGGAATGCTCTACTAATCTCTTAAAGCAACAATTTCCAAGGTCAACTGGAAAGTTAATAGGTTAGCATCTATTAATCTGCTAGGGGATAAAAGGTTTCACAAGGTCAAATATGTCTGTGATATGTTTAAGAAATTGAATAGATTCAACTTATATATGCTAATATGCACATGCAGCCATACCATCCTGGTCTCCATCTTGTCAGATCTCAGAAGCTAAGCAGGGTCAAGTCTGGTTACCACTTAGATGGGGGACCTCCTGGGAATACTGGGTGCTGTAGGCTATCGAGAAGGACTTGACAGCCCACTCCCAAAACAATCTGCCATTGAAAACCCTATGAATAGCAAAGAAGCACTGACATAGTGCCATGCATGGCATGGTGTTGGGGAGTGTTTCGTTCTGTTGTACATAAGGTCACTATAAATCAGACATGACTCAATGGCACCTAACAACAACAATGCTAATATGCATAGTGAGCCTCCAGGAGAGGGGTAAGGAATGGAGTTTCTCACAGTTTTCAATCATAAAGTTATTTCTTCCATCTCCCACTCCCTTTCTTTTCCCCCATTGAGCTCAGAATATCATGGAACTGGTATAATCCAGACTTTTTCTGGAAAATGCTGATTAGGAATTCTAAAGTGACTGTCAGCTTCTGGCATCTGTGCTAGTAGAAAGACATTGTGTCATAGATAATGCCAAGCACTATATAAGGATCAAAAACACAACTCCTGAATATACCCTACAGTAAGTGAAGGTGATTGGAGCCATAGGGTTTTCTTACATTTTCTTTGTTTAGCTGAAATTTCAGTGATCAACTTAGTTTTTTCTAGAACCAGTATGGATAAGAAATAATGAAATTTATCCAAAGAATGTTCTATACAGTAGAAACTACTTTGGAATTTAGTTTATATTGGTTAGATTCATTTTCATTGGTGGCTATGGCACCTCCTTCATGAAGCTGCTCTACTTCCCCAACTAGAAGTTTTGCTTCTTTTCTCATAACCCCTTAGAATACTTTGTGACTCTCTTGCACATTTACAATTATCCACCATCCAAGAGCTCATGGTACACATGGATTATCTCCTTTGCTAAGGAAAAAGCTCGGGTTGTGGAGTTTCACAATGTCTAGCAGAGAACTTGCACATCCTAGATACTCAAATGGCTGACTTGGCAAGTGAGCATCTCATATTTACCTAGGTTTGTTTGTTTCCCATTATTATTGTTATTATTAGTTTATACTTATAGAAGATCTAGGTACTAGGAACTTTTGACTGATTATTTCATTTAATATTTACAACAAATCTCTGAGGAAGATAGTCTTTCCCCCTCATCTTACAAATAAAGCAGTGGGGACATTAAGAAACCATAAATGTCTTACCCAGTATCATAACTAGTATTCCAACCTACAGCCATATCTCACAAAGCCTATGCTCCAAATCAGTAAATTACCCTTGTGGGGCTAATGAATATACAAATACCCACCACCCAAAAGAGTAGGCTCAGAGGAAACTTTGTGGTTCTGTGTTCCTTGTAAGTCCCACTGTAAAGATAATCACTTCCAGAAATGAAAGGCTCATAGGCCACTAGCCAAGTGCTTTTTTTCTCATACAGTCTGAGTACAGAAGGCTGTCCTTAGCCTACTATGACTGAAGTTGCTTTTACCAGACCTGCCCCACTGTGACTGTAGGCCCTTGTTAAGCTTGGGTTAATTGCCAATTTAGTCAGTGTTCTTGTTTAGAAAGTCCCTCCAGGGAGAACAGCCTCAGAACTGGGAGATGAATCTCTGTTTGCTCTCCATTTGCCCAGCTGCTAATGGGGTTAGGAGGATGCCAACAACATATGCCACTCCAGATTTTTCTCATTACAAAGTCTTGATGATTTCTACACCCAAAATTCAGTCTATGGCCACGGGCAGAGTAGGAAAGGTAAAAGCAACCAGTATCTGCTGGGCACATGCTACCTGCAGGGATAAGGAGGGCATTGCGCATGCTCTCATACTCATGTTGACTCTTCTTCCTGGTTTATGTTTGCTAGAGGCATACAGTATGATGAACAGTGCGCCAGATGTCACTCTGTGAGTGCCACAGGCCAGCCACTTAGTCCCCCTGGTCCCCACTCCTCTCAGCAGTAAAATCAAGAAATGAGCTGTTGCATTGCCTCCTCTGTCCTTGGCTGGCTCCATGGTAGTGGGGACACCTCCCCAAGGAAAGAGTTTCTACAATCTAAATGGGGATGCAGACCCCATCTGCAAATGCCACTATGCAGAACTGCTGCGATGCCACTGACATGCTTCATTCACCAGGTCATCTCAGAATGTCCAGAAAACATAGCTCTTGTGAATGACATTAACACAGAAATATGAGTTGGGGTGGGGTCTACTCTCTGCAGACTCCACCTACAGAGCCTGCAGGAAGAGCTATTCCAAGAGTACTTGGGCTCTAGGGATGACTGGGTTAGTTCTTGGAACAAGTCTTGGACTCTATTTCTGTTCAGTAACAGAATCTTTGGTCCAAATATGATGTGGCTAGGAAATTCACAAAGTTTTTTCTGAAATGTGTCGAAATGCAGTTATAGCCATAAGAAGGGGATAGATACATGGGTCATTTTTGATTTTTAGTACCTTTAAAAATTATACAGGTAAATGTATGTTCATTTTTTAAAAACATCACAACATCTATGATAGTTTGAATCAGAATTTTTATAAAATTAATATCAATGAACAAAACAAACACCCTTTCCTTCATGGAACTTGACACTGGTAACAAATAAGGTAGGAAAAAATGGCAATCCCCCTTCCAGAATACAGTAACTAAAATGAAGCAACTGGCAAAGATACCATCTTAGCCCACACAGCTAGAGTTAGCAGCTGATTCATTAACTTAAAAGTTTGTGAAAATTTTTAGCCTGTTTTTTGTTACTACAACAGAATGCCTGAGACTGAGTAATTTAAAAGAAAAGAGAATTGTTTGGGTCACAGTTCTGAAGGGTGGTAAGTTCAAGGTCAGATGGCGACATTTTATACTGTTTCATAACATGGTAGGAGTCAGAAGGTAAGCAGCCATATGCCCAAAAGACAAAACAGAAAAGAGACTCATATAATGACAACCCACTCTTGAAATAACTAATTCAGTCCCAAAAGAGTGAGAACTCACTCCTATGAGAAAGCCATGAATCCCTCTTAACAACCTAATAACCTCTCAAAGACCCTGCTTCCCAATATCACCACAGTGGTGATCTTATCTTAGCAGGAATTTTGGAGGGGTTGAACCATATTCAAACCATAGCAATGGTTGTGGTTCACCTTAACTGATGCATGCACCCCGTACATATTTTAATTTAAAACATACTAATGTGTATTTTGCCTGCAGCTGTACCCCTGTGGTGTCTGATCCCATCAGATCTTGGAAGCTAAACTGGGTCCCATGTGGTTAGTACTTGGATGGGAGACTGCCTTGGAACACCGTGGTGCTGTAGGCTTGGAAGATGGACCCAGCAACCCACTCCCAAAAAATAATCAGCCATTGAAAACCCCATCAATAGCAGAGAAGAACTGGCATTAGTGCTTTGTCTCTTGTACGTAGGGTGCTATGAGTTAGACACCAACTTGATGGCACCTAACAACAACAACAACAATGTATATTCAGTCACCAACTTTTTAACAGGGGACCAAGACATTTAGTTAGGTTTGTTAATTGGAATTTCTAGTTACCATTGTTAGACAAACTTTGTCTGAAAGACAGCATTTGTCATTTCTAATTCCAGGTTAAAGACACTTTGGAGCAATCTAAGTTCCAAATCTTCTAGTCTTTTGCATTTGACCCACCCATACCTAGTTCCACAGCAGGTTTGGTTTCAGCAACTTGTTTTTATCTAAGCTTTCAAACACTGAACTTACAGTTTTTTCTTTTCACATTAATATTTCATCAGTGTATACAATATGTGGCCAAATTACATAATCGCAATAACAAATGTAACTGTCAGAAGTGCATTAGGAAACAGACTCCTAAATCTCATGTCTCCATGGTTTGAAGCAGAAGTGTGGGGGCATTCCAGCAACTTGACAGTTAGTTTGGAGTATCAGCTTACATATCAGTTGGTACCGTTTGCAGAAAGACTTGAGGATATTTCTTACCCTTTTAAGTCAGTTATGCAGCAGTCAGTTGAGAGGACTCCTATTGCACTTCTGAGTGTGGCCATAAACACATGTTACTTGTATCCCCTTAGACAGTGTTTCTCAGACTGAGGGCTGTGGGGTGCTGGGATTCCATGGTGGCCCTTAGTGGTCAGTAAGGAGAGCTGGCAGCAACTGCAGGAGCTCCAGTTTCTCCCAGTAGGAGCTGCATTTAATTCCATTTGAAAGGGGGGTTTAGAAAATGATAGTGTCTTTAAACAATGGCTATGGGGCTACTTTAGAGAGGAAATCTTAGACTTTTAGCAGCCTGGCATAAACTACCATCAGCAGAGGATGCCTAATAACAGTTTCAAATCTTTTTTAAAGACAAGTGATTTCAGTTGTCTGGTATCCACCAGATTTTTTTTCCATTAAATGGTTCTAAATAGGCATCATGTTAGATTTCTAGGGCTACCTTAATAAAGTACCGCAAACAATTGGCTTAAAATAACAAAACTTTGTTGTTGTTTTTAGGTGCCTCCAAGTCAGTATCTGACTCACAGCAGCCCTATATACTACAGGGGAAACACTATTATCAGTGCTTCTCTGCTGTTCATAGGGTTTTCAATGGCAGATTGGGAGTGGGCTGCCAGGTCCTTCTCCCAAGCCTACAGTGCCTGGTCTTCCCAGGTGGTCTCCCATCCAAGTACTAACCAGGCTGGACCCTGCTTAGCTTCCGAGATCCGAAGGGATCTCGGATGCCATGGAGCTACAGCTGCAGGCAACAAAACTTTATCGTTTCATAATTCTGGCAGTTAAAATCTAAGAGCAAGATGCCTACAAGCCACGCATCCTCTGACACCTGCAGGGCAATCTTTCCCAGCCCCTGGAGCGCTCCTGACAGTGTGCTGGCAATCTTTGCCATCCTTTGCTTGCAGCCACATCACACCCATCTTTGCCTTTGTTGTAACATGCGTCTCCCTGTGTATCTCTGACTTTGTCAGCTTATTATAAAGAAACCAGTTATACTGGATTAGGGGCCCCACTCTACTCCAGCATGCCCTCCCCTTAACTAATGACATCTGCAATAACCCTATTTCCACATAGTGTCACATCCTAAGGTATTGTTGTTAGGATTTCAAAATCTCTTTCTTAGGGAATATAATTCAACTCAGAAAAGGTGGTAGATATTTTTTTTAAAATATGATTCTTCTCCCTGGCCCCAGTATCTTTAATCCCTATAAAGTGCCAACAAATAAAAGAAAACCTCCCTTGTAATGCCAAAAATATCCCTGTACCTGAAGAAAATCTAAATAGATCCTGTGAAGAAGCCCCTAGTTGAAATAAGGCAGTGTGGCCCAGGAACTACTGAAAGGAACCAGTATTTTTGAGTGTTTATTCTCTACTTAGTCATGTATGTTCTCTTTTATTTATTTTCCTTCTCCCCCAAATGCTAATAAATACATTTATCATTTTAAGCTGGGTGTGATGGCACCAGCCTTTAACCCCACTACTTGGGAGACAGAGACAGGAGGATTGCAAGTGCGAGGCCAGAGGCAGCCTGAGTAATTTAGTGAGACCTTGTCTCAAAATAACAAAGTAAAAAATGGGCTGAGGATATGGCTCAGTGGTTGAGTGCTGGAAAAGAGCATGTGTGAGGCCTTGGGTTCAACTCCCTACTACTACAAAAAGAAAAAGATATATTTATCATTTCATATGTTTTTATTAGCAAGTAACAAAAAATATGCCATTGATTGTCTTTAACTAGAAGAAACTGTATTGGCTCATGAGGTACAACTTAGAAATAGGGTAGACTTCAGAGTGAGCCTAATCCAGGAGCAGAAGTTCCAGGGCTCTATGATCCCCTGGGCTCTTCTTCCCTCTGCATAGTTTCACCTCTCAGCTCCTAGTAGATGGCCATCGCAGTGCAAGACATTTGTACACCACATCATCCCACGGAATAAAGAGGTCCAGAAGGAGGAAGAACCTTCCTAGAAAGTTAGTAGACCTTCCCTTCTCCTTGGCTTAGACTTATGCATGCTCCCATTTCTGAGCCAAATACTGTCAAGGAAAAGAAATCACCCTCAGACCAATCAAGTCTAGCTTGGGGGCCAGAGGAGGGTTATCGGAATTTTCCCAGGCTCTCATTTTTCCTGGAGGACTGATGAAGTAAAACAGGGTCCTCTGAGTAAAAAGGGGTGGCAGTCATGAAGTGACCAGCTGCACCACCACAGCAGCCCAATGCACAAATGAAATAACTAAGATGTAGAGAATTGGCCGCTTCTTCCCAAAATCAAATAGCTCGTATGTGTTAAACCAACATTCAGGACCACATGGCTTTGACTTGATCAAAGTGCTTTAACACCATCTAATCTAATCTAGGACTGGAGTGCTAGTTATCTCCTAGTGGTTGGAGAGTGGTTATGTTGTTGTTGTCAGGTGCCATCGAGTCGTGTCTGACTCATAGTGACCCTCGTAGGGTTTTCAATGGCTGATTATTTTGAGGTTGCCTTGGGAGTGGATTGCCATATCCTTCTCCCATTTTTCTGGTGCTGGGAATCAGACTCAGGACCTCAGAGACTGCAGAGTGGTGTTCTACCAACTGAGCTAAATCCCAGCCCCTAGGGAGTAGTTATTGTCTCAGCTCATTAGAGAGTCTTCAAAACCCTTGGCTGGGCACCTGCTAGTAGGAACACAAAAATCCTCATCGTGTGATGTGCCCTTGAGTAAAAAGTGATTTGGTGTCATTGATGGTAGAGAGAGAATTCTGGGGGTGCTTGTGGTAGAAGGATCTTCCCCCCTGAAATAGGCACCCTCAATAGAGCCACTAACTGCTAACTTCTCTTTTGGCATTAATGCATTTGGACCCAGATCCCTGATAAACTGGGTCATCAGATAAGGATGTCAACAAAAAAAACCACTATGCTCCCTAACATTCCAGTTAGACCACTTGGGTCTTTTTTACAGGAGAAAAGGTAGCACTTGCACAACTTCTCTGGAGAACTTTGCTGTGGTGAAGCCCACATTGGTACTTTCAGTACGGTTGAGTCATACCAGGAATTCCCCATGGCAGGAGACCTGTGTATCTGTCATCTAATCCAAGTAATACGGAGGGAGGAATGCAGTTCTACAGTGCAGAGCCTAGTGACAGCCTGGGCTCTGGCTCTACCCCCAGTTGAACTCCTTCCATGGTGCTTCCTTTGGAATTGCACTGGCCCTTGGCTATTTGAAGCTTTTTCTAGTGTCACCAGAGGAAGAATGTAAAATCCATAAGTTTTTCAAGGACATTTCCTTCTATGAGTAACTGACATTTTGTCAGGGAGGGAAAAAAAAACTATTTTGCCCATTATTAACCTTTTAAGCTAATTATTTCTTTTTTCATCTCCTAATCATCTAAAGCATGTTTTCATTTCCATTTCAATTATTTCATCTAAAGCAGAAACAATCCCAGTGGTGTTAACTTTATGAAGGCCCCAAAATAAATGGCTCTGAGCCTTACCTGGCAGTGGCAGTGTCTAAAGGTCCTCACTTGGAGGGTGCTCCCACCAGATATGGTGTCTAACACACGAGGGGAGTGACATTGAGCGTGGATGCTACCACGCCCAGCACCCTTCCTGACCTGCAAAAATACTAAAGCAAAGGCCACAGCAGGATGCTCCTGTGGGCGCCTGTAATCCAAGCCACTTGGGAAGCTGAGGCAGGAAGATCGCAGCTTCGAGGTCAGAGGCAGCCTGCATAACTTAGGGAGACCCTGACTCAAGATAAAAAGTAAAAAAGGAATTGGGGATGCAGCTCAGTGATGGAACACTTGCTGAGCATGTGTGAGGCCCTGGGCTCATCCCCCAAGTACCACAAAACAAGCAAATATATAAATATAGAAAGCCGAGGCAATGTTATTGGCCCCTTGCCTCATCTTCCCAAAGCATCTCAGACGCTGGCTCCTGTACCTGTAGCCTTCTCTGAGTGTCCCGGTTGGAGCCAAGGCTGTGTTACCTTTGCCAGGAGTGAGGCTTGTCATTTTTACTGCACCGGTTCTCATGGTCCCCTGTCCCTCGCTAACCTGGCCCAATCTCAAGCTTCCTGGATGCTGCTGCACATTTTCTCCAGCCTGAGACTCGTCCTCAGGCCACACTCCTCACCTTCAATTCCAGATGGTTCTCACCGACCCCAAGACCCATCCTGCCAGCAAACCTTTAATCAGCACATTTCAGCCTTTCCACATCCAAACCCTTCTAAAACAACCAAACAAACAAACAAACAGGCTTAAGGGAAACTCAAAGTACAGCTTTTGTGACTTCATGTGGGAAGGACATCTGAAGCCATGCCCTCTGAGTGGTCCTCTGAGATCCGCCTCAGCTTTGGACTCCCTCTACCTCTATTGAACACTGTGAAAAAATCATAGACCTGGAGCCACAAGGAGGATGCCCATTTGGCTGGAATTCCCAGCTGCCTCTGTGTTCTGCTTCCTGGCCTCCCCATGTTGCCATGTGTCTAGAAGAGTCTCAATCATTGGATTATCCTTTGATCACAGATATGGAGCCCTTCTACTAGAGAGTAGTACTCATATCCACTTGCCCTGGTCCTGCAATTCTGTCCTACAAGGGCTTCTGTTGGTCCCATGCCCTTCATTACATTATCCACATATCTGTCAGCTTGTCATGCTGTGGACACTTGAGTGTTGCTGTGATACTGAAAGCTATGCCACTGGTATTTCAGACACCAGCATGGCTGCCCATGGTGGACATGTTTCAGCTGAGCTTCCAGATGAAGACAGTCTAGGGAGAAGGACCCGGCAGCCCACTCCTGAAACAGTTATCCATTGAAAACCCTATGCATAGAAGAGAAGCACTGTCAAATATGTTGTTGATGTTAGGTGCCACCAAGTCAAGTCCAACTCATAGTGACTGTATGTACAACAGAGCAAAACACTCCCCGACACTGTGCCATGCCCAGCACAATTGTCAGTGCTTCTCTGCTATTCATAGGGTTTTCAAGGGTGGATCATTTGGGGAGTATATTGCCAGGTCCTTCTCCCTAGCCCGCAGCACCTGTTGTTCCAAGGCAGTCTCCCATCCAAGGAAAAACCAGGCCGACCCTGCTTAGCTTCTAACCTCAGATGGGATCAGATGCCAAGGTGCTATGGCTGCAGACTGTCAAGTATAATGTCAAAAAATGAGCCTCCCCAGCTAAAAGCCATTCAAAAAATGATGGGGGAAGATTTGTCTCCTCAAAGAAGAGTTGATCTTAATGACAGGAATGGAATAAAACCCTGGGGACCTCCTTTTGCTGAGGTAGAATGACTCAGAATTATAAAATACATAGTGGCTACTACATTGGGCTCCAACATAAAAAGATCTTGTGAATGGCTCAGTGTTGGTTAGTGGTTCATTCTGTTATACATTAGGTTACTAGGAGTTTGATCCAACTCAATGGCACTCAACAACAAGAAGCAGATAGAGGATTTTGCACTGAGCTTTTAAAGTGCTTCTCATCAATTCAGATTTTGTAGCTCATTTTTCCCCCTAGAGGCTTGGCAAGAGGTAAACTTCATCTCCCCACACCCAGGTACTAACAGAAGAGTGTAAATGTGGAGCCCTAGCAGATATTCAACAAGAAAATGATCTGGACTTTGTAGGAGAAGGTGTCCAGTCATTCCCATCTGGAATACCTTGGGCCAAATGCATTAGTATCACACTCTGTGAGTCTATAGCGCTATACCATTGTCACACTTAGCAAGTCTATAGTGCTATGAATAGTCACATCTAAGCAAGCTTCGAATACAGTCATTCCTAGCCCATACTGTGAGCTTCCATAGTCTCCTCAAAGTAGATAAAACAGGTATTTTCAGTCCCACATGCACTCAGCCACTTTGAGGCTAGAGTTAACTGAGCCACAAAGGCACCTCAGTGTCTATCACTGAAATGCTGGGTGTACTTGTATTGGGGGCTGAGAATCCCTGAGCCCTGGCTAGAGCAGCAACTCAGGGAAGACTAATCACCTACTATCTCTGCAACCCTGGGAGGATGCCAAATGTTGGGGGCAGGCATTTCCCATACATCTATTGATTGTGTCAACAAATATTTATGGAACCCCTTCTGAGCCAGGCACCAATCTTAGGCCATTAGTGATGAATGGAGTGCAGAGAATATGGCCAGCCTGCCATGGCAGGCTGAAGGCTTTAGACACTATTGTGCAATAGTACAATACTGCACTATTGGGTGCGGTAGGTACAGAGGGAAGAAGGAAATCAACTCTTAGCCTTGCCCTCTGCGTCATTGCTCCCTGGGTCTTCTTAGCCTGCTCTTTCTCCAGTTAATAAAAACATAGCTTTTTTTTTTTCACTTCAAACTTCCTTACCACTCTATCCCCTGCCCCCAGCCACCTCTATAAGAGCAAGCAGCAGTCAATCCTTTCTTGAATTATAAAGATTTTGAATTAGTGGGGATTGCATTCATGACATTCTCTATCCATGCATTTCAGCCTTCCAAACTAGAGGTAGAAATAATCCTCAATTCTAACACTTTTTCCCCATGAAACTGGAGGCAACAGAAGGGTGTTTAGCATCATTGCTCTCTTTCATTGTTTATCACCCAATCCTGAACTGATTGTCATTTGTATCCCAGTTAATCAGGGAGCATCTTGAGGGAGGACAAAAAGAAAACTAATACTCATGAAGGCTACCGAGAAGGAACTGTGTGGAACCCTCTCTTAGGGTAGGAGGTGGAAGCCATGTACCATTATAGTGTCCAGTCATGCCTTGTGTACTCTTTATGCACCCACAACATGGGTTTATAAACAAATGGATAGGGTTTACCCTCTAAAGTCAGATCATCTCATGTCTCAGCACATGTCAAGCACCATCTGAGCTGGTGATTACCTGAAACGATGCCTTATATAATGCAGGGTTTTCTGATTGTCATGGACATCTTTAAAGCAAAACATGTATCTACACAAAGTTTTGGGCTGGGATTTAGCTCAGTTGGTAGAGTGCTGCTCTGCAGTCTCGGAGGTCCTGAGTTCAACCCCCAGCACTGCAAAAATGGGAGAAGGACTTGGCAATCCACTCCTCAGGCAATCCCAAAACAATCAGCCATTGAAAACCCCATAAGGATAGCTATGATCTGGACATGACTCGACAGCGTGTAACAACAACAACAATGTAGGTTACAGTGGAACTATATTTGAGGACTAGGATTTAGCTCAGTTGGTAGTCTGCTGCTTTGTAGTCTCTGAGGTCCCAAGTTTGATTCAAAGCCCCCAAAAAATGGGAAAAGGATGTGGCAATCCACTCCCCAGGCAATTCCAAAACAATCAGCCATTGAAAACCCTGTGAGGGTCTCTATGAGTTGGACACGACTCATCACCTAACAACAACACAAAGGTTCCTGGTGCATAAAATGTGTTCAGCTACTGCTTAATACCTACCATTAAGAGACGTCTGAGATAGGTATTACCATCTCTTTTCTGTAGAGGTAACTCTACATATGCCCAAGGTCACACAGCTCAAATTGGGGATTTGTGTTCAGGTTATATGTATTGAGGACCCACTGTGTGTTGGGTATGCCACTGGATGCTGTCTGTGTGTTTGCAGTTTATCCTTGCAACAACTCTGCAGAGTGTGAATTCATGTTGTGGTTGGGAAGATAATGAAACTAACATCGTAAGAAGATAAATGCGTTTTTTTTAAGTCCCTGAGTTCTCACATGACAGACCGTTTCCATTTCAGCTCAAGCAACTAGGACTGGTCCTGAGAGATAAATCTGCTGGGAGAAATCTCTGAACTCTAGCTAATAAATACTCCAAAGTAGCTCTTTTCTTTTCAAATATGTATCCACCCTTTTCCCTGTAGCCTGATGCTCCCGAGTGTGACACTGGCCAGTGTTTCCAGCTTATTAGATTCTTCACTATTTAAGACTAAATTTTGCAACTATTAAATTGACACTAACGAATCAAGTACAATAAGAAAGCCAACTACTCAGCCATTCTTACCCCTTTCAAAGACTGATGGAGGTGGAAACAGAGACAGGGCCCATACTCTTACACTACAAATAATTCTTCACAGGTCTGCTGACTTTCCCTGCAAGCCCTCATTGTTCACAAGGGAAGGAAGCATCTCTTTTCCACCCTGCAGAGCATGCTCTGACCTTTTTTACTCTTTTGCATCTGCCTCACCAGAAAACACCGAAATTACAAATTTGGCATGGGTGAAATGGTAACCTTGCTCATTGAGGGATGAAAATAGAGTCAAGTTTACTTTTAAAATATCTGTGAGATGTTTCTAAAAAGCACAGTGCTGAAAATAGTGTGCATGAGCATGCTCTTTGGTGGATGGGTTTTATCCTGTCTTGCAGGGCATGGCAATTACAACTACTCCTATGAGGAATGATGCTCCTGGAGCCCAGGAGTAAGGGAGCACAGCACGTGACTTGGGTGGCTTCTTACTGAATTGCAGCTCAGCAAATTAAAGGCATACATAATTTTAATGAAAGCCTGAGAGAAACAAACCTTCAAAGGTTAGAAAATTTTAGCTTTAACTTGGGGAAATTGCATGAAGCCAGATTTCTACTCTTTTAATCTTAAAAAGGCATATCCTAAAATATTACAACATGCACATGTGGAATAAAATTCACTACATCTGTAATTTGGAAGCAAAATATAACTTTTGAATTGGTTTGCTATTAATATTATTAACATAACTGCCAGGGACCCAAAAAGTCACCTTAAAATGTCTAGATCCATCCAGAGAGCATAGCTATTCCCTAGTCAATGGCAGCTGGCCCCTGGGCCAAGGAGCCTGCACACAAAGATAATCAGTTCCATTGCATAACTTAGGGAGAGTGCTCTTGACTGCTCAGTGCCCAGATGTGGTTCCCACCTCTCTCTGCTGTGGATTGGTTTACCAGTTCTCATAGCAGGAATGGTACCTAATAAACAATATCATCTCTAAACATAATTTAGGCCCTTGTGGTAGTAGTTGTCAGGTGCCATCGAGTTGGTGTCCAACTCATAGTGGCCCTACTTATAACAGGCAAAACACTATTTTCAGTGCTTCTCTGCTATTCATAGGGTTTTCCATGGTGGACTGATTTTTGGGAGTGGGTTGCTGGGTCCTTCTCCCAAATCTACAGCATCTGGTGTTCCCAGGCAGTCTCCCATCCAAGTACTAACCAGGCCCGACCCTGCTTAGCTTCTGAGATCTGATGGGATCAGACGCCACAGTGCTACAGCTGCAGGCTAGGCTCTTGTGGAGATGGCATTATTTCATAAGACACTTGGATCTCAGGGAACAGTAGACTATTCATTTTCTCAGTTGTTCCCAAAGGAGTGTGCAGAGCTGATGAACCTTATTGCTTACATTTTGTGGGCAGCTCATTGACCAGACATGCTCTGGCCCTTATCCAGGGGATCCACTCAACAGCAGCGGTGTTTGAGTTCATTTGAAAGCCAATTCAATGGATTTGAACATCACAGACTTTCATATTTCAGTCCATTTCACCAGCTACTTTTATATTGTTCCTTCACAGTGACTCTAAGATTCCTTAAAAATCACTGGCTGATTGAACCACTCATGGTTCATTCATTCAAAAAGTATTTTCTGAGAGATGACCATGCCAGGCTGGGCCACCCTGAACATGGTATGGGAGGACCATTAAGAAAGCCTTGAAGGTTTTGAAGGTGAGGCTGACAGTGATGGTATATTTACCCATTAAGAAGCAATAGGATCATTTTAATTCCAATTTAGGAATTTTCTACCCAGTATTTTTTTTTTCAGTACTGGGGTTGAACCCAGGGCTTCACGCTTGCATGTTTTGCAAGTGCTAGACCACTGAACTGCACCCCCAGCCCATTTTTTTTTTTTTTTTTTTTTTTTTTTACTTTTTGAGACAGGGTCTCACTAAGTTACGCAGACTGCCTCTGGTCTCAAACTTGGGATCCTCCTGCCTCCACCTCCCAAGCCGCTGGGATTACAGGCATGCACGATCACGCCCAGCTCCACCCAGTATCTTGATGTGCATTCACTTGCATTCAATCAGAAAATTCACGATTAGGAGGGAGGAGGAGTGACCCCAGGGAACTGGGAGAAAATGTGCCATCAGCTCTTTCGTAGGCACAGGAGAGGGTTTAGAGCTCAGCCCGACTTCTGCCTGGATGAAGGACTTGTGCAGACTGGCAAGATGGCTGGCCTCGACATCAGGAAGTGAACCTGCAGGAGTCCACATCCAGTCTGCAGCTGCCCAGACCGAGGTCACTGCATCAGAGGCAGTAGTGAAAAAGATGAGCTATTTTTGGGGGGGTGGGGGTGGGGGAGGTTTCTTTCTTTTTTTAGTGGAAATTTTTAATGTACACTTTAATGTGATTCATTCTGACATGCTTTTCATTGTGACATTTCCATGTATGCATTTTGTTGTACATTACAGATAAGTTCCTCCTTACCCTCTTGTGCACTTCCTCCCCCTGTCCCATCCCCCACCAAAGACTTCTCTTCCATTTGTTTGTCTTTTTATGGTAATCTTTTTCTATATATCCTTGGGTTCCAATTATGTTTAAGATAGAAACTTTTTCTGTAGTGAACTTTCTTTTTACATTGTCAATACTATTACATGAATTTTCTAGCCCATCTATATTAATACCATTCTTTGGTATTATTGGTGTTATTATAATTATTTCCAGGACTATTAATGTTGGGCTGTTCACCCTGAGGTCACCCCTTCCCCATTCCTCATTAAGAGGATGGGCTTTGATGTCTTGCGTGTCTTGGCTTTGGTTCCCTGTCTGCTACTGACCAGCTATGTGACCTTGAGTATGACTCTTACAGTCTCTCCACTGCCCTCTTTTGTGATCTCCACTAAGGAGACTGATCCAGGGGATGATGGGTGTCCACCGCTGACATGGTTATGCTGCCATCCATCACTCCACCTTGGTGCACCGTGAATATCTGTGCCTGTGCACAGGTGCACATGCACACACATGTGGCAAGGCTTTGTGTATAATACATATCACCCAGAGCACTCCTGCCATTGAGAGAATCTCTCTGTCACACTCAGTCCAGTACAGAAAGGCACCTCCTCAGCAGGGTCATCTGCCTCCCTGGGCTCTCCAGGCAGATCTCTGGGTGGGACAGCTGGCTGCATTTGAGGCGATGGTTAATATTTACTGTCTGGACTGGGAAGGGGGCGAGGGGCCTGGGATGCCTGGCTGACTCCTTAGCAGCGAGCGTTTGTCACCACAGAGCAGCACAGCAGGGCTGTCGGTGGGACGATGGTAATGCCTCTGACTTTTCTTGTCAGCGTGTCCTGAATGGGGAGAGGGTAAAAAAAAGACTGCATATTATAACATTCTTAGGAGAGGCTCAACTCTTCAAATACTGAATGCTGTTCGCGGGGCGCTGATTCGGTTGTAATTGCCTTCTGCACCTAATGGCGCCTATGCACTGGTTACGCTTGGTGATTTGCTCGGTTGTATTGATCGGATGGGGAAGGGTGAGCACGGCTGTCAAAGCCATGTCGAGTCTGCAGGAAAGGAGGTAGAAGGAGATTCAGTGTGTCTTAAAATAATCCTGGCCTTGGGTGGAAGCACAGGTGGCAGAGACAGCCAGGCTTTCTGTTTTCCGGGCCAGACAAAAGCACATTGATATATCCTCCAGTTAATCCTGAAGTTTCACTTGAGTCAAAGAGGTTTGTCTTCTTGGTGCATAAGTGACCTCTACCTCAAAAATAAAACTTTTAGACCTTGTTCATCCTCGTTTGCCTTTTGAGATTTTCAGACTTACAACACCTGCAGTGACTGATGAGCACAAAGAGATAAAGTGTGGGTTTCTGAATAATCAAAGTTTGACTGGCATAGATTATTAAGGTTAAATGCAAGTCTAGCTTCCCAGAAGATTTAAGAGGTGAGTCACCTGTTTTATACTATTTAACCCCCAAATCTCTTCCATCTAACCCTATTATAAGAGTTGAAATAATGGTCTTTGGAAGTAACCAATTTCTTTAAGTATGTAAGTAGTCCTGCTAGTCATTCATACTCTAGCATGAACAAGTCCCTTCAAGTCTGATTCCCAGAGTTAGCTAAATGTATGGAGAGAAAGGCAAACAACAAAATAGTTTGGTACTCTCTCTTAAAAAGGTAGGCCTAGATGTGGTACCACAGTGGGGAAATCCCAATTCTGGGCTACCTCATGGACTATAAGCTTTCCACTCTGTGTTATTCTGATTATAACAAAATCTATAATAACCCAAGGGAAGGTTATTATAGCTCACTCTTTAGTGTGAGAATCATCCTAGGAAGACCCTAGACTTTTACTTATTCTAATTTAAACAAGGATTGCCACATGTGGGATTGCCTCTGAGCAGCAAATTCTCAACTGTATTCCATGGAATATGGGCTCAAAGTGTTGTTAACAGGTGTAACATGCCAGAATGTTCCGGTGCACAAACGATTTGAGAAACACTAGGTTAAGCAAAGCAGCTCGAATTTGTTGGTTGTTTTGAAGTCTGCACTGTATCCTTTGCATCCTGCCTTGTTCACTGACCCCATTTGGGGAGGAGCACTTCTTGTGGTGAGACAGCATCGTGATTAAGGAATCTGGAGCCAGAGAGCCCAGGTTCAAAACTCTACCTACTTGGCCACTCATTTGCTGTTTAACCCTACGCAAGATGCCTCAGTTTCTTTATCTATGAAGTGGATGATAACAGTACCACCCTCCTCAGAGTTGAGAGATAAATAAGTGAGTCAAACCCTGTGGATCATTTAGAAGCATGGGTAGCATATGGTAAGTGCTCTGTAAGTGATGATATCCTGGTTGTTACAGTTCTTGAAAATATAGCTCTGGGCATATTTGTAAATGGTGCTAACTACCTTCACACAATCCCCATAAGAACCAACCTGTTCAGGACTGTTTGTTCTTTGCTTTAAAATAACTTATGGAGATTTCTTTTTCTCAAGTGCATATAGAATTAAGACAAAATTAATTCAGAAAGCAGGAAGCACAGCAAATTATAGGATCACATTGCATTATAAATTACTAGCCTTAATTCATATTATAAATATAGGAAAATAGAAATTGTGAGAGTCAAATAGGAATTTGAGCATAATCCTTTGGGAACACTGAAGAACAGGTATCTGAGCTCCAGCCATGAGCAGATGGACTAGAAGCCCCAGGGGAGGGTCCAGGTTCCTGTTTGCAGCTCGTGTATGGAAAACTCGCACCAAAGCAGCCCTCCTTACACTGAGTGCAAGCACTTCTTCTCCATCCTACTCAGAAGAGAAGGAGGAAGAGAAATAGTTCACCATGTGAGGCTGAAGTACAATTCTGAGCACACTCCAAAGGTAAAAATGACAAAACGTGGGACTCTGACCTCAGCCTGAGTGGGTCACCTGTGTGACACTCAGCATGCATGCAAAGGGCTGACTCCCTAACTTTGCCACTCATAAAAATCCACAGCCATGCTTTTTAGGGAGATAGAAGTGCATGATCCCTGGGCCCTAACCTTGTCACTAACCACTAACTCCATGTGATCTTGAATGATTCGTGCCAGGCCCTAACCTGGTTCTTCATCTGTGCAACGTGTGGACAGCCTGCGGTTGTCCTGACTGTGGTGAATTGTGCCGAGACAGTGCAAAGCAGAGAGGCGAATGGACTTCTCATCTCGTATTTGGAGTTCTTCCCTCCCTCCAGCTCTTTGCCTTGGGCAGCTGGGATCCTCCTTACGTAATATGTTCAGGAAAATGAGGGCAGGAAGGTAAAAATATTACCCTGCAGTTGCAGCCAAGCTGGCAGGGAGCTGGGTGCTGGGGTGGAAGAATGAAGATGAAGGGGACTCTGGGGGAATTGGGAAGGAGCAAAGCATGGGCAAAACAGAGGTGGAGTCCTGGGCCCAGACATTCATGTGAATTGGCCCTGTGGGTCACTGCAGGGGCTGTGGGTGGAAAAGAGGCTGTGGGGTGGGGCTGGAGGGGAGACACATCCACCACGGTTGCCCTGACCATTTCATTTTCCAAAGACAGTCATTAAACAAATTTCAGCTGCACCCTGGCAGCCCTCATGGACATTTGTTGGAAGAAAATTACGAGTAGGTGATTTGTCTGAGGTAATCACCAGGCTGGATTCTGGATTCTTAATGGCATCTGGACCTTTTGCCTTTTTAAAAATTGCTTGTTAGAAAATTCATTTTCCAGCCTATCTATGCAATCAGAGTCGGAGCGGGTAGGGGAAAATGAAAAGAGAAGGAGTGAAGACCGGCTTTTCCATCCCTGCGTCGGGGCCCAAGAAAATTGAAAAGCATCAAGGGCAATCTTGGGACCAAGTGCAAGAGATTGAATGGTGGGCCAGGCCAGGCTCTGCTATAAGGAAAGGAACCTTCACAGGAAATTTCCAGCTGATTCCTACGGAGAATAGGATACTTTCAAAAAATTAATGCTTTATCTTTTGTGCAGCAGTTAGTTGCTGGGAGGGGAGAGGGGTGGGCAGAGGCATGAGGGGGGCGGCTCTGAAGCTAGGAGCTATGTATAGATTGAAGGGCCGCTCTTCCCGACTCTGGAAGCCTTCAAGCACTCAGAGAGTCACGAAGAAATGATCGCTTTGTTTGTTCCTTGAAATATAAAAAAGGTTTTATTTTTAGACTCTACGGTGTTTTTTTTGTTTTGTTTTGTTTTGTTTTTTTTAAGCTACTGACAGTTGTCTTCAGTGGCAGCCACAGAAAGAAGCCTAGTGAAGCCAAGGTTGGACGCAGGCAGGAACTTCACAAGGTGTCAAGGGTGGCTCAGCTTCACTACTCCTGATATTGGAGGGGGATCACTCTGGGTGGTAGGGGGTTGCCCCATGCATTGTGTGATGTGTGGCCAAGTCCCTGGCCTCTGCTCACCAGATGCCAGGAGCCATGGCTTGCCACATATCAGCACCCATGGGAAGGGCCGAACACCCTCCATGTTCTTTGCAGGACAAAATTGTCCCAGATTGAAACCATGGCTCTAACTTCAAAGTCGTTGACTTTCTTTCCTCAACAGCACGCACAGTACAGGCGGAAAACAATCTTTCCTGCAGCCCTGGCAGTGATTTTCTTTAGTTGACCACAGTGTCCCCAGGCCATTGCTCCCCCTCTGTCCTCTGCTTGCTGCCATGTGATGGAATGCACCCTTTGTTGTTGTTGCTAAATACTATTGAGTCGGTATCCGACTCATAGTGACCCTACGTACAATAGGTGAAACACTATTGTCAGTGCTTCTCTGTTGTTCATAAGGTTTTCATGGTGGATTGATTTTGGGGGGTCTGTTTCCAGGTCCTTCTCCAAAGCCTACAGCACCTGGTGTTCCCAGGCGGTCTCCCATCCAAGTACTAACCAGACCCTACCCTGCTTAGCTTCTGAGATCTGATGGGATCAGATACCACAGGGCTACGGCTATGAAATGCACCCTACCCCCCAACATACAGCAAGTGTCGTGCACACTGTTCCTGTCAAGAAATGTTTGCTTTATACTTATTTACAAATGGATTCCCTTTAAGTAGAAGTGGGCAAACTGTGCTGCTTCAGCAGAAGAAAATGTTTCCATTGGGCTTTATTTGTGTATGTTTTTCAGAGGTAAAGCCAAATGGACACATCTGTCCTGAGGTCTCTGGTTCTGCTGTTTACATGTTGTTTTCTTTTGTACCTTCTCAAAATGTGGGGTCCCAGATGGAGAGCAAGGAAACATGATTTCTTAGCAGGAGAACGTTGTGTCAAAGCACCAGTATATCATATAAAGAGGGGTGATGTATACCCTGTGGACACAGCTTCCAACCTACACACACAGAAGCATCTTGTACTCAGATGTGGTGCCCCCTGAAGAAGAAAGAGAGGTGTTTTCCCTAGGAAAGGCCAGTTAAACCATGAAACCAAGTCCTGGGCTATTGGGCATCAGTCTAAGGTCTACATGTTTAATGAAATCTAAGTTTAGAATTGCCTGCAGCTGTAGCCCTATGGCATCCAATCCCATGAGATCTCGGAAGCTAAGTAGGGTCGGGCCTGGTTAGTACTTGGATGGGAGACCGTCTGGGAACACCAGGTGCTGTAGCCTTGGGAGATGGACCTGGCAACTTACTCCCAAAAATCAATCCACCATTGAAAAACCCTATGAACAGAAGAGAAGCACCGACAATAGTGTTTTGCCTATTGTACGTAGGGTTGCTATGAGTCAGATACCAACTGACCAGTCCCTAACAAGTTTAGAATTTGGAAGTGGAATCTGCCTGGAACCTGTAGTATTTAGAAAAGAAATTGTCACTTCTTGTTCAGAGCCCCTTAGAGGCTTCTACAGGATAAGCCCTGTATCCATGCCCTGGTCTGCAAGGCCTCGGCCATCCACCCATGCCTGCCTCAATGCTAGGCTTCTGTTCCCTTGGGTTGCACTTCCTCACCATCTGTGTTCTGGATCTGGGGAATGAATTCTAGTTTCCCAGATATGCTGGGCGATCCCACACCTTTGCCTGAAATGTCCCTCTTCCTCTTCTCCTCTCGTCCTCTTCTGCTTGGGAAATTTTTGCTCATTCTTAGCCTAATTCAAGAATTTCTTTGGTACTACCTCTCTGCCTACTACTAATCGTGGTGGTGTTGTTGTTGTCAGGTGCCATCCAGTTGGTATCCGACTCATAGCGACCCTCATAGGGTTTTCAATGGCTGTTTCAGGATTGCCTTTGGAGTGGATTGCCAGGTCCTTCTCCCATTTTTGCGGTGCTGGGAATTGAACTCAGGTCCTCAGAGACTGCAGTGCAGAGCTCTACCAACTGAGCTAAATCCCAGCCCACTAATAGTGTAGTATGATTCTTTTCATATGTTAGAATTATTTGATGTTCCTTTAGGAATTTCTAATACTTGGCACAAAGTATGCATGCAATTAAATGGATTAAGGTATGATCCCAATCCTACAAAGATAATTTAGGATTTGCCACTCTGGAGAACACTTTAAAAAAGACATTCATTTAAGTTCCAAATCCCAGAAGGTACAAAAAAAGTTCCACGATCTCCACCCAGCCTCTCCCACTGGAAAATTTGTTTTCAATTCTAAACCCACAAACAATGCTCTCCAACAAGCATAAATGTGATTTCCCTCCTTGTAAAATTTTCAATGATCATGGCATTCTTAGAACTGATTTCCCTAAACTTCATTTGAGTTTCCTCTTGCCCTCTACTCTATCTGAAGACATAATCTTGATGTGCACATTGATCCTGCAAGATGTGAGCCCAATTTCAGAAGGTGTCTTCACTGTTAGGTTAAAGAACTCTTTAGCTCTATGACTGTGTGTTCTGTCCTGTGTTCTCTCTGCATTGGTTAATATGTCTCTCTTTTCATTCATTTGTTAAGTGATGTCATGTTGTTATTAGGTGCCCTCGAGTCGTGACTCATAGTGACCCTATGTACAAAAGGCTAAACACTATTGTCAGTGTTCCTCTGCTATTCATAGGGTTTTCAATGGTGGATTGATTTTTGGGAGTGGGTTGCCAGGTCCATCTCCCTAATTGAAGTCATAGAAATATAGAAAAGCTAAAAATACAGTTCTACCACCAAGGAACTCACAGTCCAATGAGATGACACACCTGATCCAATAATTCTACTGGCCACAAATATGCTCTATAAAGTTCTGTGCTGGAAACAGAGCAAGCCATTGAATAGACTGGCAGCTTCTAGAGAAGTCCAGATGTGTATACCATGTAGCGGAATGACAAGGCTGCAACAGGTGAGTCCCTGGATACCAGAGGGGTAGCTGTCTTGATTTCAGCCCCTTGTCATTCATCCTACTGCTTGGATGGTGGTTCTTCCTGCTCATCATGTTTAAGCAAGGCAGGAGGTACACAGAGGGGCTCCATGCACACTTTCATTGAAAGTCATTTGATTGAAGTATTAGGCTAATGCTCAGCCATTTGTTTAAAAGCCATCATGGAAGATGAATATGAAGTGGAGGTTCTGAGACCTTCATTAGTGCGGGCAGCCAGCTCCAGCATGCGCAGCTGAAACACTTTCAACTGCCTGGAACTCAGCCACTGTTTCCCCTTGACGCTCCTCCCAGGCAGCCGCAAGTTGACTGTTCAGTCATATTCGTTCACAAGATGGAGGATTTCAAATTTTCTTCGTCTCACTTGTTTTTCTTCTTTTCTTTTCTCTGCCAAGTCCTTTTGGGAAGGTTTCTTAATTCTCAAAGGGCAAAGATCCCATAATGCAAGAATGAAACTAATTATAGTGACAAATTGACCAAAATGAGAAAAATGATAAATAATCTGTGGGCTGAAAATTTCCCAAAAGCCAGGAATAAATAAAATGTCTCTTAAAGTGCCTGGTGGAGGAGGCTGATAAAAGAAACTCAATTATCTATTGAGTCTTTAAGGAAATCTATAGTATCTGACTTTAAAGGGGAAAATGATGGCAAAAAAAATTAAGAATATAAAATAATAACAAGTTCATGGGCTTTTGTGAATTTGAGAAAAAATGTGTTCATTATAAGGCAGCTAATGAATCTACAGGCTTGCTTTCAAAAATAGCATATGTGGACAATTTCCTCTCTTTCATGGTAGATTGCTTCAGCTGGACAACTGGATGCCCTATGCATTGTTATTTGAACTTTTTAACTGGCTTAATATAAATAAGCCTGCAGCTGTAGCCCTATGGCACCTGATCCCATCAGATCTTGGAAGCTAAATATGGTCAGGCCTGGTTAGTACTTAGATGAGAGACCACCTGGGAACAACAGGTGCTATAAGCTTGGGATATGGACCCAGCAACCCACTCCCAAAAATCAGACTGCCATTAAAAACCCTGTGAGCAGCAGAGAAGCACTTACAATAGTGTTTCGCCTGTTGAAAGCATGGTTGCTATGAGTTGGATACCGACTCGACAGCACCTAACAACAAAAACAACAATGTAAAATAAATAAGTACCAAAATTTGTTTTCCATAAGAAAATTAACCAAAATTAGCAAGTGGCAAATATTTAGGATTTCAAGTGTCTGGGGAAAGTTTCATAAATAAAGGAAATTGTTCTGGAAAATGCTGACCAATCATATGCAGAGGAGCCCACCACCCTTTGAAATGGTTTGATTTTATCCTGGCACTATCAAACATTTCAAGCCCAGAAAGTACCCTAGACGCTGTCCTTTCTCAGGGGATTTTCTCAGGAGTTGGACAACCCTAAAAGATAAAAAAGACTGCCATGATTTGGGGGCATTGTGTGATGAATCCTATCCCAATCCCCTCTACCTTCAAGAACATTTTGGGAACTTTTCTTTCTGCAAATGAGTTCTTGGGAATGCATTTGAATACCTGCAGTGTACTAAAAACTATACTTGATTCTTGAGCCAAGTAGAGACTCTCTTCTACATTCCAAGGAGGTGATAGAGTGGGTGAGGAAGGAGATGGAGGAGGAGGAAGAGGAAGAGGAGGAATAATAGTTGTTATTATGCTGTTGCTACGTTTCTAGTGCCAGAACACAAATGTCTGCATGTCATGTCAGATCATTTTCACAGTCCTTTGTAGAGGGGTAATATTATTATCCCCATTTTACAGTTGAAGCACCTGAGGTTAAGAGAGGTTAAGTAGTTTGCAGAAACCACATAGCTAGTAAGTGGAAGAGCCAAGTTCTGAAGACAGATGTTCAGGTCCAGTGGGCCTATTCTCTACCCCAAGTCTGCATTTGTTCTCAAAGAAATTGTCTTAGTCTCTCCAGACTAAGGAAAGACTAAGGTTAGACTGAATAATTAGTAAACAACAGAAACTTATTTTTTTACCATTCTGAGGGCTAAGAAGTCCAAGATCAAGGCAAATTCAGTGTCTGTCTAGCTGGGCGTGGTGGCGCACGCCTGTAATACCAGCAACTTGGGAGGCAGAAGCAGGAGGATCACAAGTTCGAGATCAGAGGCAGTCGGCATAATTTAGAGATACCTGCTCAAAAACTAAAAAAAATGGGCTGGGGGTGCAGTGGTACAGCACTTGCAAAGCATGCAAGCATGAGGCCCTTGGTTCAACCCCCAGTAGTACCAAAAAAAAAAAAAAATCAGTGTCTGTCAAAGACTTGCTCTGTCTATATAGATGGTATATTCTTTCTGCATCCTCACATGGCAAGTAGGAGTTAACAAGCTCCCTTGGTCCTCATTTATAACAGCAAAAATCCCATCCTAATCACCTCCCAAAAGTCCCACCTCTTAATACTATGGCTGGGATGTTGCTCAGTTGGTAGAGTGCTGCTCTGCAGTCCCTGGGGTCCCAAGTTCCATTCCCAGCACTGCAAAAATGGGAGAAGGATGTGGCATCCACTCCTGAGGTAATCCTGAAACAGCCATTGAAAACCATATGAGGGTCGCTATGAGTCAGACCCAACTCGATGGCACCTAACAACAATAACTAATGCTAATACATTGGTGATTAGATTTCAACATATGAGCTCTGGGAAGACACCAACGTTGGAACCACAACAGACCTTCACATTGGTGATTTAAATGTGTTCATAGAAGCCTATTAAAGGGTCTGAGTGCATAGAAAATAGAGTGCCTTATGGGAGATTCAAAAAAGACTTCTCAAACAAGAAGATATTTCAGGAGAGGCAAGGTGGTCCGTCTAACAGCAGAAAATGAAACCAGCAATAGAGAAAAACATGGAAAAGTCTATTTTTACACTTTGAAGAATGGCTTAATATGGCTATGTTTTATGCCAGATTTTTTATGCATAAAAGCATAGGGATCTATTGGGATTCATTAAAGTATGTGCACATATGTATGCATGAAATTCATTATGTTAATATGTAAATTACTGTATTGGGTGAGAGATTATGTTTTGGAATGTAAGCCAGAAATTACGTTCTGACAAAATTTTAAAAAGCTGTATAGTTTTGGACATTGCAGTAGCTGTTTTTAATGCCCACAGATCAGCCAAGTGAGCCAACATAAACCCGTCGGTGTTCTATGAGGTCAGTCCCTCTCTCCAGAGGCAGTGCCAAGTGTTAGTTGCTGCACTGGGCAATGGTCCAACTATGCCATCAATCCAAATCTCATTCAGAGATGAGGGATGACTCGTCTCATTCACTCAGTCATTTATTTTCATTGACTCTTTTATTCCATAAATCATTTTTGAGTAGGTCCCCAAGCCCTATAGATTGGCCCTGGGGCATCTCGGCCAAGGAGCATAGAAGTCAGGACAGAAGAGGCAGGAGCTGGTTCTTGTAGGCCATGTTAGAAGGATAAAGTCTAAGGTTGGTGCTCAGTCCAGACCAGAATCCCCATAAGGTAGGACCAAACATCCCTGGTCTAGACCACTGTTGAGGCCAAAAGGAGTGGGCCTTTTGACACCCTATTAGGAGCTCCCAATAAGGACGCACCTGCCACTGTAGCCCTGTGGTATCCGATCCTGTCAGATCTCGGAAGCTAAGCAGGGTCCGGCCTGGTCAGTACTTGAATGGAAGACCGCCTGGGAACACCAGGTACTGGAGGTTTGGGAGATTGATCCAGCACCCCACTCCCAAAAAATCAATCTGCCTTTGAAAACCCTATGAACAGCAGAGAAGCCCTGACAATAGTGTTTCCCTTGTTGTATATAGGGTTGCTATGAGTCGGATGGGCTGGGATTTAGCTCAGTTGGTAGAGCACTGCGCTGCAGTCTCTGAGGACCCAAGTTCAATTCCCAGCACCGCAAAAATGGGAGAAGGGCCTGGCAATCCACTCCCAAGACAATCCCGAAAACAACCATTGAAAACCCTATGAGGTTCGCTATGATTCGGATATGGACCAACTCGATGGCACCTAACAACAACAACAACCTGATACTGTCGGATACTGTCTCGACAGCACCTAACAACAACAAATAGGGACATGGTGTGGTTCTGAATGACCCATAGAATTTAAGACATTAATTCAGACATTGGCTGGGGAGTTGTCCATATAACAGGGGACAGGACTTCAGGGACACAGGCTGGAAATGATTAGCTAGGTTGTTCCAGCTGTACCCAAGCTGGTGCTGGAATAGAGAAGGGCTCCATTCCACCGGGAGCTTTGGGCTGCAGAAACTCTTCTGCATGAGCACAGTATCTGCCACAGAGCCTGGAGATAAGACAGTGCACTCCATGAGCATGGAGGGGTCAGAGCTTCTCCTAAGAGGACCCCAGCAGTCCTGGGTTTACAGCAACACACTTGGGTCAGCAGCAGCTTCCTGTCGCAATCTCCAGGCCCACCCTTCTAGGTACTATATAAGTGCATCATCTGATTCTCACAGCAACCCAGCACGATTGACATCATTATCCCATTTCGCAGACCAATACTCAATCATATGTGACAGAGCCAGGCTTCAAAGCCAGCGTTGTCTTAACCTCAAAATCTATAGTTTTCCTATTGCACGATCCTGCTTTTCTTGAGCCAGTCCAGGTTTCAACCATAGGCCAGAGAGATTGGTTCTGGGACTGGTCAGAAACAGCCTTCCCTCCCAAGGGTCTCTCAACATCTTAGCGGGCCAGCAAAGGAGGAACTGACATGGTGCTGGATGCTGCGGGAAAGGTAATGGAAGTGAGTGATTGTCCTGGTTCATGTTTACCCCATGCTGGATTCCATGGAGCACCCCGTGACACAACAGGAGGAGTTATATGTTCTGCCTTCAGAATCTTCCAACTGCAGGTGCACACTGACTTGTTTGAATATTGAGCTGTGAGAGGGAAAATCGCTAAATCTGGGCAAGTTATCTTTATTATGAGTGCTTAATTTGTGCATGTTAGCTGAACCAATCTCAGAATAAAGTGCTTTCTGTGAAGCCAGGTGTCAGCTGACTGGCTGAATGAAGGCAGATTTGTACGTGCTTATAGATTAGCTCTCTTGCTACAGGCAAACCAAAGGAAGAAAATATTATCCCCTCCCCTTAAAGCGAGTCTACTTTGTTTTGTGGGAGGTAGCAATTTATAGACCTATCTACAACATTATTTTCTAAAACCCAAGTATTTTAGAAGAGCAGATGGACCTCCATACTGTATACACTAGTCATATATTTTGAAATATATTTCTTTTTGAGCAATCCAGTGCTGCTTTATTTAGCAAAAGCTGCTGAAAGTTTTAAAAGCAACAACCAAAGAATGTGAGTGGCTAAGACCCTAGTGAACAGACCCTCTGGTACTACCCTGGCCTTGGGACCCATGTCCTCCCACACCTAGGGACAGTAGCCCACTTTGTCACTGGAGAGGGAAGGAGCTGGTTGAGCCTGGTTATCTGTATTTTTTTGTAAATTCTCAGGGTGATGCTGATATTTTCCCAGGTTTGTTTTGTTTTTGTTTTTGTTTTGCAGTACTGAGGAGTTGAACCCAAGTCCTTGGACATACTAGGCAAATGTTCTACCACTAAGATGCATCCTGGCCCCTTTTTTATTTCTCATTTTGAGACAGGGTCTCAGTTGCTCATGCTATCTTTGGCCTCAAACCCATGATCCTCTTGCCTCAGCCTCCTGAGTAGCTGGGATTACAGGTATGCACCACAGAACCTAGCTACACACCATCTTCAATACCCATATCTGAGTGTTTCTCTTCATACCTCATTTTCTTGAGACTCATATTTTCATCTATAAGATACTTAGAGAAACAGAGAAAAGGAAACTCCATTCCTTTTACATTTTCTAGGGATTGTGGTGGAGCAATAGGTGTTGGGCAGCCCATAGACTCTCAAGAAACTCGACTTACAGGTCTCATTTAATCTTCACAAGAAATCAGCCACTTTCAAAGAATTAATTGGCCCTCCAGTAAGGAGTTGAGTTATGCATATTTCCTAGTTCAGAGCTTATCATCATAACCCTGTGCCAGACACTCCTCTTACGTTGTTACTCTTCTTCTTCACTGTTACCTACACCCATTATACGCTCTCCATAGAGAGCCACCTATACATGCTGGAACCCGAATAGACACATGTCTTTATAAAATACAATTACTTGGGTGTGGTGGATCCTGAAGGGGAGGAGGAACTCAGAGGGAGGATAGTCCAGGATGGGTAAGTGCCTACTGTGCCTATGTGGGGTCAACAGAAGAACACACTCTTCACTTCCCAACCCCAGGCACACCCATAGAGGCCAAACAAAGCCAAGATGGCGCTGACTTCCTGTGACACACCCCTAGAGCTTCTCATGCTGACATGAGTACCTAGCACCTCCCCTTATAGTCTGGATATTCTATTGGTTTTCCCCAGTCAGAGGGTTGACTGTTTATAAAGGCTTGCTTTGCAAAAATAAAGTTGAGTTGCTGCATGACACACTCCCGGAGTGATTCTTGTCTTCATCGTGTTTACTCTCCTTCGATCCCCTTGAACCCCGTGTTGTGGTGAAACCACACTTGGGTGTGTGTTTTAACTTACATAGATGAAAATCTTTGTAACATAAGTGTAAAGAGTAGGAACGTTTCTTAGTTTTTCACTTGACACTTGACGTTGTTTCCAGGGGTGTCCATGTTGCTGTGTGGACTTTGCACATTTGTACTCCCACTGTCTGCATTCACGCCATTTTTATTACTCTAAAGAACTCTGCAACTTGAATCTTCATCTATGACCCTTGGAGACCTGTGCAGAATTATTTCTGGGATGTCGACCCAGGAGTTGAACCCTGAGGTCATATGATATATGCATAGTTAACTTCAGGTTGGTTTCCTGAATGGTAAATGGTGCCTGAGAGTTTCCATCTCACCATCTCCTCACCAAAACTGATCATTCTGATGGCAGAGGGTAACATGTCATGATTGTTTTATTTTTTATACCTTGGATTACTAATGAGTTTGAGCATCTTTTCACGTTTTTATCCATTTTGAATTTCCCTTCTGCAAATGACCTGAAGTCTTGTCAGCTTCAGATGCGACAATAATTAACTCCCAGTTCATGATTTGATAACATCAATACTTTCATTTTTATGAGCTGGGATTTAGCTCAGTTAGTAGAGCGCTGCACTGCAGTCTCTGAGGACCCAAGTTCAATTCCCAGCACCGCAAAAGTGGGAGAAGGACCTGGCAATCCACTCCCAAGGCAATCCCAAAACAATCTGCCATTGAAAACCCTATGAGGGTCACTATGAATCGGATACCGACTCGACAGCACCTAACAACAACAACAACAACAACATACTTTCATTTTTAACAAATATCCTTACTATTTCAATAGGTAAATATAACAATTTTTTATCTTATGGTTAGTGATCATAGGATTATTTTTATTAAATAATTTTTCCACCCAAAATAAAGATTATGATCACTTATTTAGTATTGTTGCCTAAGGTTGCACTATCAGCAACATGATTTAACACTTAATAATTAGCTCTTAGTATGTCATGATATTCACATTTTTTAAGCAATCAAGTATTGCTTGCACTGAAAACATCCTCTGAGTTTTACTCAGAGTCTGGAAATTTTCAGGCTGTACCTTCTCTCAGTCAGATCTCATTGAATTTTCCTTTCTGCTCTTAAATTCTGGCAAAGTGTCTCAAATTGCATTACAATCAAGCTAGTCAAAATTATAGCTTTGCCTTTCATTAAGCTAATTACTACTTGTTCCTAAATGGAGCCATTTCACTCAAATAACACTGTAAAACAATCCTTTTTGTGTAATGTCTCAGCATTGTCTAGGAAAGTATGGGGCTGGTGTCAGAATCTTGCCTCTCCTTGGGTAGGGAATGTCAAGCTGTGTTTCTCCAGGGAGCTCTGGGAGACAGATCCAGAGCTCACAGGCAGTGTCAGAAAAGTCACAGAAGGAAATGAGAGATCCCCAGAGGACGACGGTCATAGGACTCCTCCTTCAATTTCACCCCCACAAATGTCGCCTGTATTGATTTTGTATATTGGTAATATGTAAGATCTATTTCATAAAGTATTCTGCTGCTAAGGGGAGTGGTTTCTCGAGAAGCACTGTCTTAGGGAACAGGGCTACATAATATAAACAGATGCACTTTTATCTTTCTGTCTTATATTCTTCTTTACATATTGAAAAACATTCTTAGAGTCTTTCCATTTATAAAACCTAGTTGTTGTTGTTAGGTGCTGTAGAGTTGGTGGGTAAGTGACCCTATGTACAACAGGCAAAACACTATTGTCAGTACTTCTCTGCTGTTCATAGAGTTTTCAATGGCAGATTGTTTTTGGAAGTGGGTTGCCAGGTCTTTCTCCCAAGCCTACAGCACGTGGTGTTCCCAGGTGGTCTCCCATCCAAGTACTAACCAGGCCAGACCCTGCTTAATTTCTGAGATCTGAGGGGATCAGAGGCCACAGGGCTACGGCTGCAGGCCTAAAACCTAGTAAGGTAGGCATAATTTAGCAGTTTAGGCAAAATTTGCTCACAATTAAAACTGTCTCACAGTGTCCATTCCAGCAAGGTGGCTGGAGGGCTGGATGTCAGGCTCCTGGTAGAGACTATCAGCAGCTTGGAGGGAGGTGGAACTAGGTGATCTCTAATCACTCTGCTTGCGCAAAGATGTTATGCCTGGAAATGATTGTAAAGCAAAGTAACGTGAAAAGATTTACCTGAACTGAGCCTCTTCGTTTGTTGGGCACAGGAAGGAAGGACTTTGCCCATTTACTAAACACCTGTCCTGGCATAATCATTAGGCCAGGTGCATCATTTCGTTGAATCCTTTGAGCCACACTAGGAAGGATTATGGTATCTCTTGTAAAGACGACAAAACAGAACCTCATGAAGGCTAAGTGGAAAGACTTTAATTTTCTCCCCAAGCCCTCCCATTCCAACCCCAGGGCCCTTTCAGAAACACTGCATGATCATGGTGCTCCACGAGCATGGCAAAAACTAGCCTCCTATGAACATTGTGGAAG
Organism: Pedetes capensis; assembly: GCA_007922755.1. Classification (NCBI taxonomy): domain Eukaryota; kingdom Metazoa; phylum Chordata; class Mammalia; order Rodentia; family Pedetidae; genus Pedetes; species Pedetes capensis. The sequence continues at coordinate 67,839 of VMDO01000528.1, read as the reverse complement.
TGGCTATTTTGAAGGGAGTTCTTTGTAAGGAGATCTGGCGCACACTAGCAGCATGGTGATGCCTTGGTCCTTTCAGCCCCCTTGTCCTTATCTCCTTTTTGGGGTTGAGCCACTTCACTACCACTTGCAACTGCGCTCATCCCCCTTGTCACTGAGGTCACTTGCCATGATTCAGACAAGAGCATCTTTCCTGCTCTGATTTCTTGGGTTGCCAGCACAAACCCACACTGTTTTTAGTTTTTCTCAGATAAAAAGATTGGAAGACATCAGTTCAGCCTTCTGTTTTAGAAAATTGTGTCTCCTTGGCTTTCTCTCTTCATTCATGAGCTCTTTTTGCAATTCAAGCTGAAGAGGTTTGTGAGACTAAAGGCTCTTTCCTCCTCACTAAGGGGATAGCTCTGGGATTCCAGCAGGAGCTCACTGTGGTCTCAGCTTTGGTTATCTTTGCTTTCACTCTTCCAGCTAGAATCCCTCAATGCATAAAAACACTCTTTCCTCTTCATGTCTTAAGGAAGTGAATAAACAGACCGAACTGCAAAGCTAAGAAGTTTTGTTTCACATATGAATATCTTATGATTAGTGTCCTAAGCAAAACAGAACAGTCACCAAAGTAAGTATATTTAAGCTGTTTTTTATTAGTAGGGCCAGTGGTTTAAGAAACTGCCTTGTTATGTGAAAGCTATCTCCATTTCAAAACTTGAACTGAGGAAATCTTGCATTTTATATCAGAAGGCAGTTTACTTAAATGTTTTTGATAATTCTAAAACACTACGGAGGAAAAATGTACATTCGTGTTGTTGTTGTTGTTGTTAGGTGCTGTCAAATCGTGTCTGACTCATAGCAACCCTACGTACAATAGGCAAAAAACTATTGTCAGCGCTTCTCTGCTATTCATAGAGTTTTCAATGATTGATTTTTGGGAGTGGGTTTCCATATCCCTCTCCCAAGGCTACAGCACCTGGTATTCCCAGGTGGTCTCCATCCAAGTACTTACCAGGCCTGACCTCATTTAGCTTCTGAGATCTGACGGGATGGGACGCCACAGTGGTACAGCTGACTGCAGGTGTACATTCATGTAGCACCTTATAATTTATGAAGTGCTTTCATATTCATTATCCATTTCACCTTAATGATTCCGTGGGATAGATTTTAGATGCAAAGAGCCTTCAACTCCTGTAATAGAGCATTAGCTTTGAAAAACAAATGTATGCATAAGAAGATTTAGCATTGTCGCCTACTCATGCAAGTAATTCTTTTCTTCTGCCACAAACAGTACTGTTGTTAAGGAAGTAATGGTATACTTCGGAACAGCTGATCCTGATCCATTTGAGAAATTAAGGTATGACTGAGTTGTTATTCAGCTGACTGACAGTTAGGTCAATGTCAGAAGGGCAGGATCCATGAAATTAAGCAGGGCTTTATAGTCTCCACCTGCAGCTATAGCCCTGTGGCATCCGATCTTGTCAGATCTCGGAAGCTAAGCAGGGTTGGGCCTGGTTAGTACTTGGATGGGAGACCACCTGGGAACACCAGGTGCTGTAGGCTTGGGAGAAGGACCTGGCAACCCACTCCCAAAAATCAATCCACCATTGAAAACCCTATGAACAGAAGAGAAGCATTGACAATAGTGTTTCCCCTGTTGTATGTAGGGTCGCTATGAGTCGGGTACTGACTCAACAGCACCTAACAACAACAATTATAGTCTCCAGTGAAGTCAGGGACTTATATTTGAACTGTTTTTCTCTTTGCCATTTCCTTCCAGGATACCTTCCTATAGCTAGCTACCATTGGCCAGTTTCAGTCAAAACCCTGGAAATTGTCTAGGTATAGAGAAACACCCATGTGCATGTTCGCAAGGTAGAACACAATTTCCCGTTGTTTGTAGAACTCTAAGTTAATAATCCTTGCTTTAAGTGGGACATGGAGTTGTAAAACTCTGAGCAAATCTTTGAGGTGCCAAGTCCTAGGGGGAAAGACTGTCCAGGATCCTACTCTACTGCTTTTTGTTAGGGAGGAGTCTGGTGGTGATCCCATGATTTATGATCAACACCAGACAACAGATGAGCAAACAATTGCAGTGCCTAGGAACTGTAGCACGTGGCTCATTTTAACTCACCTACATGATAGGCAAAACCTTTTCCTCATGCCCCATTCTGTGCCAGAGTCACAAACTCCACCAAGACTTTCCTCTAAGGTGGAGGTAGTAGAACACATGTTCATGCTTGGTAATGATTTATTGACTTGTATATAGTCTTTCTTGTTCCAATTCATGACATAAGGCAAGGATTCTATTGAAAGAACAATGGTGTAGCACACTTGATCTTTCACTCTATTCTCTGCTTGTTGTTGTTATTGTTAGGTGCCGTCGAGTAGGTATCCAACTCATAGCGACCCTACATACAACAGGCAAAACACTATGGTCAGTGCTTCTCTGCTGTTCATAGGGTTTTCAATGGCAGATTGATTTTTGGGAGGGGGTTGCCAGGTCCTTCTCCCAGGCCTACAGCTTCTGGTGTTCCCAGGCGGTCTCCCATCCAGGTACTAACCAGGCCCGACCCTGCTTAGCTTCTGAGATCTGATGGGATCGGATGCCACAGGGCTACAGCTGCAGGCCATTCTCTGCTTAAGTTGGTCAAATTGGGCAGAGCTCAACTGTGTCATTAACATAAGAGCATAAACATGCTACAGTTTTCACATTTATATTTTGACTCTTTTTCCACAAGCTCTGTATAAGTTCCCCTGAAATCAACTTTTTCACACATTCTGTTCTCTCAGACAGATATGTTACTGGCATTTCTCTCTTCTCATGTAATAAATACTCCACAGTTCAAAAGTCCCCAACTGGACACAAAGGTGCATTATTCTGTCATATTGGTTATTTGCTCTATACTAGGTGTCCCTCGAGGCATACAGGTTAATGAAGGAGGCAAATGTGGATTTCTAAGTTCTCCGTGGTAGTTAACATTGAGGCAGATCCAGAACTTCACAGTGTGCATGCAATACTGTCCCTTATCTGATGGCTCGAGTTGTTTAGTCATTTTTCAATGCTACTCCAGTCTTGAGCAGTGTGCTCAGTGCTTTGGAGATGGATCTTCAGATACAGCTTGAATTTGAGATACCTTTATAGTTTCACTAAGATGTTTTAAATAAGCCATTAGTGGAAGTTAAAAGCAATATAAGCCAAAGTGGAAAAACAATGAAGAAATTAATATTTATTGAGCACACACTATGCACCAGGAATTATTTTCAGTACTTTCACACATGTCATCTAATTTAATAACCCTAACTCAGTTTTAGGTAGATAGTGTCCCAGTTTTACAGAGGAAACAATTAAGGTTCTGAAGTGATAAGCAAGTGGCTAAAGACCTCTTTATTGCTAAAACACATGTATTTCTACTCTGTATCACTGAAATGCCTCTGAAAGGATATCAAAAAATAATCAACTAAAAAGAATATGACATTTAGTTACTATCAGTGTTCCTCTTTCCTCTTCATTTCATTTATCTCTTCCCTTCTGCACATTATGGGTAAGTATATGCCCTGGAACATCCTACAGTTCATCCATTAACAGCTCTAACTAGTATAAATATTTTGGTAATTTCATCCCTTTATATGTGGTTCAGCAACTCTCTCCACTCCTTCTCCTATGATTTATGGAATCCCTGGTGGCATGCATATCACAGCAAAAAAAAAAAAAGCATGCTGCCTTTATAGGATGGTTTTCATGGGCACACCATCTCTTTTCTAAAGTATAAAGCATGAGCATTACATACTAAGGCATAGGCAAGACAGGCATCCTCTCTTGTAATTCACTCCCTTTTTAACAAAATTGTTAACAAACCCACCCTGATGTTTTCCTTTCCTGGAATAGGATTATTATAGCTCTGCTATGTCTATTCAGTATCACAGAAGTTGCTGGATCGACTCACTAAATGACCCACATTTCATCCCTCTCACAATTTAGCACTCTAAATAAATGCCAGCAAGCTTCGACGCATTGGAAAATTACTATATGTCTAAAACAGCTTGGGTATCAATATTTGTCATCCAGCCTTCCTTGGTGTAACATCTAAAGCAATACTCATTTGGCTGACTCGCGTTCTCTGGATGGTATTTCCCTGACAGTCATCACTCATGTTTGTTCATGAGGTGTTGAGGTGATGAGCCAAGCCACTGTATTCTCAGCTGGGCCTGGAGCCTGATTACTTTGGCATTGATTAATGGTTCATGGGTAGCAAGCAGTTTGCAGAGGCACCTTAGAAACTCAGTTAGCCAAAGACAAATAGCTGAAAGTTGCCCTACGGCAGTGAAGGGGGCGGACCCTGGAGAAAGAGGAGTCATTTACAGATGCCAGTATGACTTGTGGTTATCCAATTGGGAGAAGAGACAGGGTCTATGTTAGATGATGTTTTCAGGTCTGGTTTCTTGGGAGGCATCCCAGGATTAGAGCTAAAACATGTTATTGATGTATAGATACTCCTTGACTTACAATGAGGTCGTATCCCAGTAAACCCATGGTAAATTGAAACCATCAGAAGTCAAAAATTCATTTGCTGGGTACTATCTATCTACCTATCTATCTATCTATCTATCTATCTATCTATCTATCTATCTATATATACACACACATATATATACATACAGATATACATATAGATATAATATAGATATATAGATATAAATAGACTATATATATATATACACACACAACAACTATACACACACACACACACACACACACACACACACACACACATATATGTATGGTTGTTGTTCTTAGGCACCTTCGAGTTGTGTCCAACTCATAGCAACCCAGTATTGTGGGTATTAATCTATCAGGTATATGTTGTTGCTGTTGTTAGGTGCCATTGAGTTGGTGTCTGACTTATAGTGACCCTATGTACAACAAGAGAAACACTATTATTAGTGCTTCTCTGCTGTTCAAGGGTTTTCAATGGCTGATTTTTTGGGGGGGAGCAGGTTGCTGGGTACTTCTTCCAAGCCTACAACACCTGGTGTTCCCAGGTGGTCTCCCATCCAAGTACTAACCAGGCCCTGCTCAGCTTCCGAGATCTGACAGGATTGGATGCCACAGGGCTACAGCTGCAGGCATATATATTTATTGTTGTTGTTGTCAGGTGCCATCGAGTCGGTATCCGACTCATAGCGACCCTGTGTACAACAGGGGAAACGCCATTATCAGTGCTTCTCTGCTGTTCATAGGGTTTTCAATGGCAGATTGATTTTTGGGAGAGGGTTGCCAGGTCCTTCTCCCAAGCCTACAGCTTCTGGTGTTCCCAGGCGGTCTCCCATCCAGGTACTAACCAGGCCCGACCCTGCTTAGCTTCCAAGATCTGATGGGATCGGATGCCACAGGGCTATGGCTGCAGGCTATATATTTATAGTTGTTTATAATTATGAGTTGAGTCCTATGCTAGTTTGTACCTGCCTGACTTCTCCTTTCCCATTGTCTAGTGGACTGCTTATGCAGAAGAGGGAGCAACTGAGAATTATTCAGAGGTCCCTTTTGCCTTCCATTCTAACTCATTCCCATTTATTTTCTTGTTTACGTGCTTAGTCATTCATTCTTTTGTTTCTTGCTAGCACTGAATTTTCTCATTACTTCCCAAGATCCTGCCTGAATCTTCCAGAGGCCTCACCTCTGCTTTTGGGAAGAATAGTTATTGGTTTGGATTAAGTCTTCAGGAAGAAGATCTTTTTATTTATTTTAAATAAGCAAAGCAAACAAAGAAAAGTCACTTTTACAATGTGAAACCTCAGAAAAAGAAATTTGGACAAATATCAATAAGCACTTTATAACATTTTCAGGGTCACAGTTTTTCAGCATTTCATTCATTCTGAGGCACCTATCCATACAAGCCTTTGGTTACCAATGAGTGGGACCTGACTCGATGGTACCTAACAACAAAAAAAGTAATTAATTGAACTCTCTAGATTCTTCTTTGGTTCAAGAGAGTGCCACTTTCTATACTATCTCCAGTGACATTTATTCCCTTTCACTTCTAAAACCTTCCATTGCTTTTAACTCCTGCAGGTGCTCAACGTTCATTTCCAGAGATGAAGGTTCTGGATATCCCATCAGCCCTTGCCAATTCGTACACAGAAATCGTCTTTGGCCCCCCTGTCCCACAGCAAATTCTTTGGACTCCAGTTTTCACTTGTTGGCTATTGAAGCCAATTCCTAGACTCCTTCAGGCCACCCGTAGTAACAGTAAAATTCTCATCTTGGATGGATTTTATTTATCATAATCACTTTTTTTGGTCTGATTACTGCTGGAGTGCCTGCTACTCATGGGAGATGTGTATTATTCACTAATCTTTTCGCCTATTTAGCGCGGTAGCAATTCTTAAGCTTAGGTTAAAGTGGAACACACTTTTCATTCAACCCTCATACTCTGAAATCAACTGCAGCTTGATATTTCCATTATAATAATTTAAAGCACAAACATTCCAAGCACAGAATTCATGTACCCTTTCTGTCATCTACCAGTGTAAACTCTCCAGTCTTTTCTTTCTGGACCTTAGAGAGATGTGTAGTCTGTACTTGGTATGATTGCAGTGAGGGTATAAAGAGTTTAAAGACACCACGTGTGGAGCACTGTGCTTGTACCTAGTAAATGCCCAGTAAATGCTGACAGTCATCAGGCTGTGGCCTCTGACAGAAAAAAAAAAAAAAAGTGCTTTCCATGTGCTCATCACACATGAGCCTTGTGGCTGGGCCTAATAAGGAGAGTGGGTGGGTATTGAATTTGTTTGCAGCTCAAAATATTGTTGTTGTTGTTGTTATTAGGTGCCGTTGAGTCGTGTCCGACTCATAGCGACCCTTATAGGGTTTTCAATGGCTGACTGTTTCGGGAGCCTCAGGAGTGGATTGCCAAGTCCTTCTCCCATTTTTTTGTGGTGCTGGGAACCGAACTCGGGACCTCAGGGACTGCAGATATTATATATTTAATTCAAGAATGAGATGCATGGTGAGGTCCAACATACCATGCCTGCTTTTCTTTTAAAAAATTGAGAATGGTGGGGTGCCATGGCGTACACCTGTAATCAATCCTAGAGATTCTGGAGGCTGAGGCAAGAGGGTTGCGAGTTTGAGACCAGAGGCAGGCTAAGCAATTTAGCAAGACCCTCTCTCAAAATAAAAGAATAAAAAGTAAATTAAGGGAAGTTGGGGTTGCAGCTCACTGGTGAAACACTTGCCTGCCATGCATGAGGCCCTGGGTTCAACTTTCAGTATCTGAAAAAAATAAAAAAATAAAAACGTAGAAGAAATTGAGAATTGCCGTGGTATAATTTAACATTTATTTTTTCTCGAGTCTTGCTTTAGCTGTCATGTTACATAATGCATGACTTTTTTAAAAAACCATCTTCCTTTGCACTTTATCTTTTTTTTTAAAAGAAGTACCAAAACTTGACATTGAGCCTCCTGAGTTATGCATTGCTTAATGACAGAGAACCTGCAGCTGAAACCCTGTGGTATCTGATCCCGTCAGATGTCAGAAGCTAAGCAGGGTTGGGCCTGGTTAGTACTTGGATGGGAGACTGCCTGGGAACACCAGGTGCTGCAGGCTTGGGAGACAGAAATGGCAACCCACTCCCAAAAATCAATCTGCCATTGAAAACCCTATGAATAGCAGAGAAGCACTGACAATAGCATTTCGCTTGTTGTACATAGGGTTGCGATGAGTCGGATACTAACTCAACAGCACCTAACAACAAGAGAGACGTCTTCTGAGAAATGCATCAGGTGGTGATTTTGTCATTTTGTGACCACTGAAGAATGAACTTCACAAGCTAAGATGGCTTCAGTGTTACTGAGGAGCATAATCTTAGGGGACCGGTGTCCCACATGCTGTGCATGAGGGTGTAATTGAACTCTCATGTGAATTACATCCTTTTGGAAACCAATTTGTTAGTAATAAACAAGTAGCAAGAGCATCTTTGTTACATGAATACATATCACTTCTAAAAAAAAAAACCCTCACTCAAATAATTTCACTCAAATTATAATTCTAAAAAAGTTCCTTAGAGATTGATTATAGTCAGAAATTTATTTTCTTGAGTTAAAGAATCTTTGCAATTTATAAAATGAAAAGGTCATCAGAAAGTCTACAATTTGACCTATGTTTGCCTGCTGCTTTATTCATTCAACATCATTCTTCAGCTCCTCCTGGGTACGTGTCTATAGACCCATGACAATGTCTTTACCACAAACACTATACCATTTCTTTTTGTTTTTGCAGTATTTGGGGATTGAGCCCATGGCCTCACAAAAACTTTGCAAGTGCTATACCACTTGGCTGCACCCTCAGCCCATTTTTTATGTTTTTTTTTTTTTTTTTTTTTTTTTGAGACAAAGTCTTGCTAACTTACACAGGCTGCCTTTGGCCTCAAACTTGTGATTCTCCTGCCTCAGCTTCCTGAGTTGCTAAGATTACCGACATATGCCAACAACATATCATTTTCAAAGGGCTTCAAAGACCAAGATGGTGATTGATACCAAAATACAGTTTAGCTATTGGGTGGACCAACTAACTTTCACAAAGGCATAAAATTGAACACAAACTCAGGTCCTAAAACAACTTGGGCTGATCCTCAAGGAAAGTTGTTGCTAGACATTTGGAATTTTAAGTAAACTTGCTCCAAAGTCACTGGCCAGTCCTGTGTGTTAAGTAAGATAAACTAGTGCTCACCAACATCAGAGACAGAGGATGGATGCCATTATGAATACCAAATTCAATTGATGGGAAAGTAAATTCTTACATGTAGGGTCCTGGCTCAGCAGAAAAAAGTGCTGGGATCAAGTAGTGTGTCTGCCATTGGGATGAAAGAGGGGAATAGTGGTATATGTGTCACATAATTACCACCTATGCTGTTTGCTGTAATGGATGCACTTGTAGAGAAAGGGACCACATTCAGATGAAAGCATGGCAGACCCACTGGATTTCTGGAAACCACAGGTACAGCTAGTTTCGCAGAGAGGTGTGGCCAGTAAGCAGAAAGGAAGAGGCAGTGAGCAGACAAGCGCAAACCGTTTCTGATCTTCTTTTGGCTCATTGGCTCCAAGCTACTAAGTGACTGTCAAGGTTTTGTACAGTCAGAACAGTCACTGTGCTGTTTTAATTGTCTGAGCTTTGTGGCTGTGGTGGGTGACAGGTTCTCCTTTAAAGATAATACATGGCTCACAATTACTTTACTTTGGAAAGTGCTCTTCTGCCCTGCAACACTGTAATAACCAGCCATAGAAAAGAAAAGACCTGGGGATTTATGAGGTGTCCCAATTTTCAGCCGTCAGGGAGAAATACCATGATGCATTTGTACAGAAGTGTGTTAACCAGAGTTAATCTGTCATTGCACCTGCTATAAACCCTCTCTTTCTCTCTGCTTAAAACTATCATAGGGATTTGTCCCTGACCTTCACAAAGACTTGCCAGAAATCATTTTTTTAAACATGTAACTCTAGAAGTACAATCTAGTTGACTTTTGGTTTACTAGACTTGAGAGGGACATTTTCTAAGTACATTGTTATTGTTGTTAGTTGCTTTCAAGTGGGTGTCCGACTCATAGCAACCCTATCTACTACAAACGAAACACAATTGTCAGTGCTTCTATGCTATTCATAGGGTTTTCAATGGTTGATTGCTTTTTGGAGTGTGTTGCCAGGTCCTTTTCCCAAGTCTGAAGCACTTGGTGTTCCTAGGTGGTCTCCCATCCTAGTACTAACCAGGCCCGACCCTGCTTAGCTTCTGAGATCTGATGGGATCGGATGCCACAGGGCTACAGCAGCAGGCTTCTAAATAGGAGGGATTTCTAAATCCACTAGTGATAAAAAGACAAATAAAATATAGTCTCTTCCTTTAAAAGGCTCAAGGTCCTATTGCAGAGATGCATAGAGAATAAATAATTTCAGGATACTTTGAGAAGTGCCATTGTTAAAAAAAATAGGGTAAGAATTTTAGAAATGTTTTGTATGAGCAAAAACCAGGGGTATGTTTAATAATGACTTTGTTTTCCCTGCCCTGGTACTATGTTGATAGTCCATATCCATACTAGCACTTACTGAGGTCCACTTTTATTTGTGTGCACCCCAACTTCTCCCTGTCTTCAGGTTTCTTGGAGGTGGGCACTGGGTCTGGTTCTTGGCATTGCCAACACCTCACCTAGTAATGAGCACATGTTCAGTGCTTGTCGGATGTTATCAGAGCAAATGCAGGACTGGTTTTACTTCTAAAACTTCTAATACAACCCCAAGAACCAACACTTAGTAGATCCATGTCGAAAATCATAACATTTATTTGTAAGCTACTTTTGATAATTCAGCTGAATTTATTTGGAAATTAAAATGCATACCAATGGTGTGCTCAGTGTCTCAACAAGGATGGACCACTTAGTATATCACACTGTATCTGATGTCTGTTGAAAGGGTAGAAGCATTTAGAGAAGAGTGGCAAGAACAATCTTTTCTTCTTCAGTCGTCCATCCATATCCAAGGGTTCCGCATGTACACATTCAAGCAACCATGGATCAAAAATCTGCTGGGGGAAAAATTGCCTCTGTGCTGATCATGTGCAGTATTTTTTCTTGTCATCATCCCCTAAGCAATATATTATGACAACTATTTACATAGCAGTGGCATCGTATCACGCATGACATGTAACCGAGAAATGATTTAAGGTACATGGAAGGATATAAGTAGGTTCCATGCAAACACCATGCCATTTTCTATAAGAGACTTGAACATCCTTGCATTTCATTATCTACAAGGGTCCTGAGACCAATCCCCTGTGGATTTGGAGGGACAACTGTACCTGTCACTAAATTTTGGCCAGTGGACTCTGAAATCCGGCTGTGGCCACTTTTACTGCCCACTCTATGTGCTGAGCCACATCCACCAGTGGTTCCATGTTGGTTGCTCTCTCCCTGGGGGTTGCCTTGCTGAAGCAGCTGCAGATTTCCTCTGGGATTTCTTCACCTCTACTGACTCTTGGATCCTGCCCATGCTAAAGGAAGAGAGGAAGATCTGGCTTCCCTATCCATTGTTCTTCAACCAACCCAGCCCTGATTGATTTTTACATGAATCACTGGTTGATAGGTTTATTATTTTTACCTGCTATAAAAACGCCTTGAACCTTAAATTAAAAGACCTTCTTGGGAAGAGCAAGGCCAGCTGTTAATGCTACACATCCTAGTCTTTGGAATGGACATCTCCTGGGCCGTGCCTGAGGGAATCAGGGTCAGCCATTATATTATGGGTTATTTTGGAGGCTAACACCTAGGCCCTCACAGCTCTGCATTGGATGGGGTCGCCAGCCTTGCCTGATGGCAGAGCTAGTTTATGGGAGCTGCATTGCTTTTGCTACTCCATCTCCCCTGTGGTCTCACCTGAGCAGTCTGCTTAAGAAAAATTTATTAAATCTCCCTTCCAGAGGGGCAGATTGTCCCATTTCATCTGTCACTATTTAACAATGACTACGAAATAGGCTAAGAGATGTAAACACACAGGGCTTCAGGTCTTACCCTCAAAATGAGACCAGAGACCTTTCATTTATTTCCTAATAGTGACTAATGTTAGACTCATTTGAGGCTGATTTCTCTGGGTCCACTGATAATCCTCTTCTCCATTTTGCTTTTAGTGCCTCCATTCATTCATCCCACACATGTTTATAAAACTGATATGGGATGCTGAAAAGGTACAGATAAGTTATGTGAAGTCCCAACTCTCACACAAGTTCAGACATACCAAGGAAGATGGCACAGTGACCATTTGCTCCTTTTTCCAAGCCTTAAAAATGAGTAGAATCGCCAGGTGTGGTGGTGCACATCTCTAATCCCAGTGACTCGAGGCTGAGGCAGGAAGATCACAAGTTAGAGGCAGCCTGTGTTAACTTAGTGATACCCTGTCACCAAATAAAAAATTTAAAAATATGCTGGGGGTGCAGCTCAGTGGCAGAGCACATGCAAAGTATGTGTGAGGGCATGGGTTTAACCCTCAAGTACAAAAAAATTAAAAAATAAAATAAAATAAAAATTTTTAAAAAAACACCAATGAATAGAGTTAGAAAAGGCAGTGATTGGGTAACTTGAGAAAGAAAAATCCATCCAGGCTCAGTGTTTCAACTCAATTCCCCTCCTAATTTTGCGAAGCTCCCCAGCCAGTCCATCCTTCCCCTGCTTCCCATCATCAGGCAGCCCTGGCTTCAAGAGAACAGCATCCCAGCAGCTGCTCCTGTGTGGAAGACTTTCCAGTTAGGAGGTTTGTGCCCTATAACTTCAAAAAGACTTGCAAAGACTTTGCTTTCAGCCCATGCTTGCCAAAGTATGGATAGGCAGTGCAAACGGGCATTAGACAACAAAAAAAGTTGCATAACTCTTCGAAACATACAACACTTTTACTCCCAGTCTCAGTGGAGTAAGTGTACAAGAAAATCAGCCCTCTTTATCTCTCTCGCTGTTTCGCTCTCTCCCCCACTTCTTCCCTCCCTCTCCTGTGCGCACACATTCACAGAGTCACATGTTTTGACTGACCAGCTTGGCATGTTGTTTATTTAAAGCTGTGGATTGAATGCCACCCACTAATGTGATTTACTCAGACTTCTCTTTGCCCAAGGCTGACTGGGTCAGATGCTGGTGAAAATAGCTTCCTGTTGTCCAGCCGGAGCCTTCAATTAGCTAACCAGCAAATTCAGCCTGATTGCCATATTAATTTGGCTCCCTGTTTTGGTGGGGAGAAGCAGTTTGTCACACAGCTGCTTGCCTCCTGATCCCTCTCCCCTCAAGTGCAGGCTGCAAAGAGAAAGCAGTGACCCCAAACCTCACCTCTCCCAACTCTTGGATTTGTTTCCTGCCCATGCTAAAGAAGGAGAGGAAGATCTGGCTTCCCTATCCATTGTTCTTCAACCAATTCAGCCCTGATTGATTTTTACATGAATCACTGGTTGATAGGTTTATTACTGCGATAAAAATGACTTGAACCTTAAATTAAAAGACCTTCTTGGGAAGAGCAAGGCCAGCGGTTAATGCTACACATCCTAGTCTTCGGAACGGGCATCTCCTGGGCAGCGCCTGCGCGGAATCAGGGTCAGCCATTATATTATGGGTTATTTTGGAGGCTAACACCTAGGCCCTCAAAGCTCTGCATTGGATGATGGTCAGATTCTCAGGATGCTCATTGCTACTGGAGCACTGTGATCTGCTGTTCTTCTGCTCCTGTTTCATCAGAAGCTCAGAACTAGAGCGTGGCAGTGGCAGAGCTGAGCATTGGCTTCTTTCGCTCCCTCCCTCTGGGCACCATCTGTTTTGCTCCTGGGCACTCTTGAAAAGTCACCTTTGGTACTGTCTCATCATCGCCCTGCCTGTCCACTGCCAGCCCCAAACCTGCCCATTCAAGGTTGACACACAAGCTGCCCTCCTCTAAGCAAGTGTCTGTGGACACTGACCCGGACTGCCATCCATGGACCTAGTGGCTGCTTAGGAAAAAGTTGGCTACCCTCATCAAAACAGGCATGATCCAGTTAGACACAGGCCTTCAACACAGTGGCTGTGCATGCCTTACAGAGAGGCAGCTCAGGGAATGTAGTCTGGCCCCCAGTTGGGGGGAGCATCTGTGTGGCCTGCCCAAGTGGGCTGGAAGCTGGTTCGGTCCTCTAACCATATCAGATTGTCCACAGTGAGAGCAATGATCCTGCCCACCCTTTAGGGGAGCTGTGGCAGCAGCAAGCTAAGGTCTCAGCAACTCCACTGGCAGCTGGAAGTCACACAGAGCAGGAGGAAGGGCAGGACGGTTTCCCTTACTGAAGCAACTAAAGTCCTCTCCTGCCTCCCCCGTGTCTCTCATTTACACCAGCATTTCTCAATCCCAGCTGTGCATGAGTGTCTCCAGGAGAATTGGACAAAATAGGATCCATTTCTGGAACACATTCCGGTACCAAATATCCAGGGGGGAGCCAAGCAATGCACATTGTGAAGTCTGTTTTACTGTGGGAAGTGAGAGCTACCGAACTCAGAGGCCATTTCTTAATTTTGATTGATTGATGAGCATTGTTGTTGTTGTTGTTAGGTGCCACTGAGTCAGTATTCGACTCATAGCGACCCTCTGTAAAACAGGTGAAACACTATTGTCAGTGCTTCTCTGCTGTTCATAGGGTTTTCAGTGGCAGATTGATTTTTGGGAGTGGGTTGCCAGGTCCTTCTCCCAAGGCTACAGCGCCTGGTATTCCCAGGCGATCTCCCATCCAAGTACTAACCAGGCCCGACCCTGCTTAGCTTCCAAGATCTGATGGGATCGGATGCCACAGGGCTACGGCTACAGGCAATTGATGAGCATATCGGTCAGAAATTAAACAGTATTTTCCCCAATAACTGCTACATGATTGGATTATGCAGGCTCTTCAGACAAAATAGTAAACAAGGAGGACACATGTCGCTCCAGAATGGTGTATTCAGTGCTGTGAGGGGAGCATTGGGACATTAGCCCCACCTTTTTATGTGGACAGCAGGTCAGAGAAAGATTATTAAGGGCAGTGGTTTCTAAGCCTAGACTTGACCAGTGAGTAGGTGTTAGAAGGAAGGCATTAGTCGCAGGGGGAGAAAGATCAGACATGAAGGCATAGAAGTGAAGTTCAAGGCACTGAGAGGTTCTTGATGTGGCAAGGTCATAGGGCACAAGGACTGGAGGGCGAGGTGGAACGTAATATGTTAGAACAGCTGGTCTGCCTCCGAAAGGCAGTGCTGAGCCACTGTAGGTCTTAAGTAAGTGAATGATGTCTTTGCATTTTGAAAAGAGCTGGCTGCTGGGGGGCGGGGGGCGGGGAGGCTGAGAGGGGCAGAGTGGACGTTAGAAGGCTTTTGGTTCAACCAGAAAATGTGATGGGGCAGTGGTCCCCGGTGGGGCCCATGCGAGTGACATGCAGTCGACATACATCCACAGTCAGGAGGCAGAACCAGTATCGCACCCGTCACACTGCCCCAGAAACTGCTCTCAGAGCAAGATTCCTAGCTATCATGAACACCCAGGTTCCCCAGCTCAAGGAGAGGCCCCTCATTGTGACCATGACTGCAGAATTTGCCAACCACCGCCAAAGACACCCTTCTGATTGCTTGACAGTCACAAGAATGAGTATATGGTGCGCAGAAAACAGCCCTTGGATGAGCAGTGATTTACTTTCCATAGCTCTAACCTGAAAAGGTATACAGCCATAGCACTGTGGCATCCAATCCCCTCAGATCTCAGAAGCCAAGCAGAGTCAGGCCTGGCTAGTACTTGGATGGGAGACCACCTGGAAACACCAGGTGCCAAAGGCTTGGAAGAAGGACCTAGCAACCCACTCCCTAAAGACAATCAGTCACTGAAAACCCTATGAATAGCAGAGAAGCACTGACAATAGTGTTTTGTCTGTTGTACATAGGGTCACTATGAGTCGGACACCAACTCAATGGCACCTAACATCAACAACAACCTGGAAAGAGGCAAAGCATTGGAAAGTTTCAGTCTGCAGCAAGCTGTTCATTTCTCAGCTCATGGTCCTTAGATCTTGACATAATGCACCACAAGCATAGCACTTGTTGAGTAGTAAAACGCCACCTTACAGAGAAAGAGGTGCAAGGACCTCACAGCCCACAACTAGCATGCACTGACTTTTGGCTCTGGGTTAGGCCTCACGGCTCCTTCAGACAGATCCTGCAAGAGCTGGGCACACAGAGGGCATGAGGGACACACCCGAGGAATAGAGGCCCTGAGGGGTTAAATGACTTTTGGAGTCCCAGTACTGGATGATAAGAGGAGAACTCATCCTTTGTGAAATGCAGACGAGCACATTTGCATTTATTAATGAATCACGTGTTTCAAATTCATCTGGTATAACCAAGGACACATGGTGAAATCTACAGGGGCCGGAGGTTGCACACCAGCTGAGCTGGCCTTCTGTGATTTCAGAGCAGTTTCTCTTCATGCACATTAAGCCTGATCCACAGCACCCTGGACAAGTCAGGCTCTGCACCAGGGGACTGCAGTGGTTGCACCAGGGTGGGACATGTGGCAAAAAGGAGCAAGGACAGGCCAGTGTCTGCCACACCCTGGAACCAACCATTCAGAGGGGGGCTGAGGACACTGTTTAAAGAAAATCCCTGTCTGTGATCTGTCACAACCACTTTTATGCAATGCAACCTGGAGATAATCTTGCTATGGACACCCCGGGTCATGGTGTGAGGATATGGAAGTTGTCTGCAAGCTACAAAGGAGGTTAGTTTCTGTGGATAAGATGTCTTTAGAACTGTGACTCAGAGGGAGTAAATACTCGGAAGTATTGTGCTCAACCCTCTGTATCTCCTAAGCCTAAGGATGATCACCTCCACTTTATAGATAGGGAAACTGAGGTTCAGAGAAGCTGAGTCATTGTCCAACTGGTGAGTGGTGGAGCCAGACTTTGTAATGAATGCTATGTCTCTTTCCTCTACAACAGGTGTTGGCAGATGGCTGCTTCAGGCGAAATCCAGCCCACCACCTGTGTTTTATAAATAAAGTTTTATTGGAACCCAGCCATGCCTATTCCTTACACATTGCTTGTGAATTTCACTCTGACAACAGAGTCCCAATGGATACTATTTGTCTTAAAAAGCCTAAAATATTTACTATCTGCCCTTCAAAAGAAGTTTGAGGGTCGAGCGCAGTAGCGCACACCTGTAATCCCAGCGGGTTGGAA
This sequence comes from Pedetes capensis, assembly GCA_007922755.1. Classification (NCBI taxonomy): domain Eukaryota; kingdom Metazoa; phylum Chordata; class Mammalia; order Rodentia; family Pedetidae; genus Pedetes; species Pedetes capensis. The sequence goes on along the minus strand of VMDO01000528.1, from coordinate 51,121 downwards.
AGTGGAGGGGGGAGGATCGCAAGTTCAAGACCACAGGTACTCTGTGTAACTTAGCAAGACCCTGTCTCAAAACGTAAAAAAAAAAAATGGGTTGGGGGCACAGCTCAGTGGTCCAGCACTTGCAAAGCATGCAGGTGCTAGGCCCTGGGTTCAACCGCTAGTACCACAAAAAAAAAAAAAAAAAAAAAAAAATGACAACCCCCATTCTCTACTTCTCTTACTTCTCTGACCAAAAATAAATTCAAAAAACATAAATGCTATTCCTTGAGCCCAGAGAGAAAATTTATTTTCTGTCGCCTACATTTAATACACTTGACACCACCTGGCAAAATGTCCTGCGTGCATACCCTAGCCTAACTAGTCCACTCCCTGACTCTGGCACAACCTTATAGTAAAGCCACCTTGATTTTTCCATAAGCCACCCTAATTTTAAAGACCTCTCTGGGGTGGTGGGGGCAGGGAAGAACCAATCAATCAGCATCCTGCCTCTGGGTCAATAATTGTCCTTGACAGTAAAGTCACTGATTTTTACTCCAACTTGTACTTATTCTTGTCAAGACCATTCTGCCACATTCTACCCTTACAGCCATGGTCCCCAAACTTTTGGGCACAAGGAACTGATTTCATGGAAGATAATTTCCATGTGTGATGGGGGAGAGGTGGTGGTTCAGGATGATTCTAAAGCATTTCATTTATTATGTAAATACAGATGAACCTTCCCACAATGACTCACTGCTCACACCGGTACCAGTCTGTGGCCTGGGAATTGGGGACCCATGTCTCTAGGAAATTATCTAGCAGGCTTCTAGGAAATTATCTTTTGTCCACCTGAGCACTTTGGGGTTCCCTTCCCCAAACCCCTCTCCAGACAGAATCCTTACAGTTTTTTGGTCCTTGAGAGCATTCACTCATATTATTTTGTGGAAATTGCATTCCTAGGACAAAAATTGGTCCAACGTTAAAAACTCACTCCCACATGAGCTATTTTTAAGTTGGACTGTACTGGCATCTGTTGTGGCCAAGACAGCTTTTTCTCTTCATTCTGAAAATAAATCAATTCAATGAGTACCACCGTTTGCGGATAAATTGTACTGTTTTAATTTCTGCAAGTACTAGCCACACATTATTGGCAGTGCTCAGTACTGTATGTACAGACTTCTCTAGCATCCCCTCCTTAACCCAACTACAGCATGTTGGATGTCCCAACATGCTTTAAATTAACAAATTTTATCACACACCTCCAAATCATCTGCTGACCTTTTAATGTTGTTGTTGTTAAGTGCCATCGAGTCGGTATCCGACTCATAGCGACCCTATGTATAATAGGCAAAACACTATTGTCAGTGCTTCTCTGCTGTTCATAGGGTCTTCAGTGGTGGATTGATTTTTGGGAGTGGGTTGCCGGGTCTGTCTCCCAAGGCTTCAGCACCTGATGTTCCCAGGCAGTCTCCTATCCAAGTACTAACCAGGCAATACCCTGCTTAGCTTCCAAGATCTGATGAGATTGGATGACACAGAGCTAGGGCTACAGGGAACCTTTCAATAGTTACAAAAAAAAAAAGATTCCAAATTTTTCATCCGAACCATCAAAGCCATCCACCATCTGACCCAGCTTGCCTTTCAACCACACTTTGAAGCCATATCTGGCTTCTCCTCCTGGAGGAGACCATCACACTCTCCTCCCCACCCAGGTTTCTGCTCCTCTCCTCCCTCCACGCTTTGCTCAGACTCTTTCCCCCAAGACTGGACTCTCCCCTATACTGTGATGTGTTGGCACGTGTCCACCCCTCAAGCTGCAACCAAAGTCCTAGCACTGTGTCCTAGTCCTGCTGGTATGTGAGCAGGGCTCAGTATGTGTGGGATGAACTCCTGGTCCCTTTGCTCCCCTGCATAGCCCTTCCCCGCCTCTGTGAGACCCATGAGTATCTGATATTCTTTCCCAAGATAAGAGCTCATTCAGCACAAGGCTTCAGGTGCCCCCCAATACCCTTCCCTGAGCCAGCATTGCCAAATGTTTGTTGAAAGCAAAGTGCCTGTCAACAGAAGAATGGGAAAAAAAATGGTACATATAACGTAGTGGAATACTACTCAGCAATCAAAAAAATGAAATAATGTCATTTGCAGCAAAATGGATGGAATTGGAGAAAATTATCTTAAGTGAATGAACACAAACCCAAAAAGAGAAATACTACATGTTCTTACTTGTATGTGGGAGCTGAATCAAATTTAAAAGAAGGAATAAATCCTATACAGAAATTGGAACATAATAAAAAGCTAATGTAAGCTTAGCAGAGAAGGGACAATTTAAGGAGAGGAAAGAAGGAGGGAGGGATTTAGCAAGAGGAAGTGATGATGGGAGAAGACAGGAGGGGGAGGAGGGACAAAGAGGAGCTAGGAATGAGAGAGAGGGCAACCTCAAAGTAAACAGCCTAACTTTAATAGTTCGGGAAATAATTATAATAATAACAACAGCAACAGAGGATGGTAATAATGCAAATGGGCTAGATTATTCATGTAATACTGCTCACAATGTAAAAAGATAGATCACTACAGGAAAAAAGTTTGGATTTAAATCATAATTGGGATGCAAGGGTATAGAAAAATACTCCCACAAAAAGACATGCAAGTAGAAGAGAGCCATGGGGGGGGTCAGAGAGGGGGAAGGAAGTGCACAAGAGGGTAAGGGTAGTTACCTGTGCACTGTATAATGAAATGCATATATGGAAATGTCACAATGAAATGCATGTCAGAATGAAACACATTAAGTTGTACATTAAAAATTTCCAATAAAAAAATGTTTGTTGAATGAATGGGTGTGTGAATGGTGCTGAGTAAAGGTTGTGAGAATGGGGGCAGAATCTGAATGGATTAGAGTAAGAATGCCTGGAGGCTCATTTGATCATGACATAAGGGGCAGTTGTTAGGTGCTGTGGAGTCAGTATCTGACTCATAGGGACCCTGCGTACAACAGACGAAAACTATTGTCAGTGCTTCTCTACTATTCATAGGGTTTTCAATGGCAGGTTGATTTTTCGGAGTGGGTTGCTGGGCCCTTCTCCCACAAGTACAGCACCTGTTGTTCCCAGGTGGTCACCCATCCAAGTACTAACCAGGTCCAACCCTGCTTAGCTTACGAGCTCTGATAGGATTGGATGCCACAGTGCTAGGGCTGCAGGTAAGGGGCAGGAGGACATTTAAGTGAACTGCAATGAAATCAGAAGTGAGACTGCGCATACTGAGGATGTGCTTGATTCTGTTCTTCAACCCTGTCTTCCAAGGAGCCAAAGTTTTTCCCCATGTGAGGTACAAATACTTTGTAAGAATCTCACATTTTTGGAACATGTGACATGATTCCAGAGAACAAGCATGTCAGAACTCCATAATGCTACTACCAGCAAGTTCCAGATACTAACTGAATAGTGGGTCAATACCAATAGCAAATGCAGATTCTAAGAGCATGTTTTCTTTGTTATCTATGGAAAAACTAATGCTGTAACTAAAACGTTTAGCTCCATTGATATGCTGACACCTCTGCAATACCATCTGCCGGTATTTCAAACTAATGGTAAAAGGTCTGATATTTTCCAAAAGGGACAAAATTAACGATGGTGAATGTGAATGACTTGGTTTAAATTGTACACATGGAACATTAACAGAAGCTTCACATCATTAATTATAAGAGTTAAAGAAGCTACTTTACAAAAGTGCAGAGTATCTTATATAACTATTTTGTTTTCTTAAGAAAAGAATCAATGGCGTCTTTTCATCTTTTTTTTTTTTTTTTTTTTGGCATACAGAGCAACAACTGAACTTCTCATGGCCAACACCAAATGGAAGTGAGACACCAATTAGGCAAGCTAGTCTTGGGTCCCCCAGCCCCTGTTTAGTGCTTCATACCCACCTCTTGTATCCCTTGTCCTGGAGCCAGATGCCTACATGGCCATTTCTTCTAATCAACCAACCTGTCCTTGTTGTTGTTAGGTGCCGTCCATTCAGTGTCCAACTCATAGCAACCCTATATACAACAGGTGAGGCAATATTGTCAGTTTCTCTGCTATTCATAGGGTTTTCAATGGCTGATGATCTTTTGGCAGTGGGTTGCCGGGTCGTCCTTCCAAGCCTACGGCAGCTGCTGTTCCCAGGTGGTCTCCCATCCAAATACAAACCAGGCCCAACCCTGCTTAGCTCCTGAGATCTGACAGGATCAGATGCCACAGTGGTACTGCTACAGGCAGTCTATCCTTAGGAAGCATCCTATGTTTTCTTCAAATTGAAATATGAGTGTTTTAGGGGATTTTCAAGGGCTTTTCCAGGAATCAAAGTCTTGAGCTAGAGTTATGAAGCTCTAAGGGTGGATTTTAGCTTGCAGCCATACCACTGTGGCATCCAGTCCCATCAGAGCTTTGAAGCTAAGCAGGCTCCGGCCTGGTTAGTACTTGGATGGAGACCACCTGGGAACACCAGGTGCTATAGGCTTGGGAGAAGGACCTGGCAACCCACTGCCAAAAATCAATCTGCCATTGAAAACCCTATGAGCAGCAGAGAAGCACTGACAATAGTGTTTCGCCTGTTGTATGTAGGATCACTATAAGTCAGATACCAACTTGACAGTACCAAACAACAACAAAAACAAGGATGGATTTAAGCATAAGATAGAAGTATGAGTTGTGTTCCCAAACAACCATGAGAAGTTGTCATTATTTCTGGGCAGAGGTACAACCATGTGCATATAGATAAAAGGTGATTTTTAAAAGTCATGTTTTTATTGAAGTAGTTTTATTGTTTCTGTCTACCTTTCTTCTACTTCTCCCTCTGTCTGAGCAACCTCAGACCCACAGGCTGGGACTGCTCCTAGACATGCCTATAGATATGAGTTGTGACTGGTTACATGTGACAAAGAATCTTGTTCTTTCTCTTAAGGAAAAATAAGAAAGGTTTCATGTAACCAAAGCATCAAATGTAAGGTTGAAATGACTTTCTGGTTAAATAAAGCTTAACCATTATTAGCATTCTCATACAACCATATTCCTCTGTCCCATCTGATCTATTTCCCTTTCACTCTCTCCCATATGGAGGGACATAGTCTTGTAGCCTTCAGTTTGAGAGGAAAGGGCATGCTTCCACTGTCTCAAGTCAAGTTAGATATCTGGGCAAGAGTATTGACTGGCCAGTTCAGATCACATGCTTATTTGCTAGACCTATCATGTGCCTAGGCTGATGTGATGTGAAAGTTGTCATCTCCAGGACAGCCCCTTAAACACAAGGAATGAGGGAATCCCATGGCTCTCTTAACTGCTGCTTCTTCATCTATAAAACAAGGGGAGTGGACATAACTAAAACTTCCTTAGCTTTAACCTAATGCTATGTAAAAACTGCTTCTTCATTTTTAGCATTTTAATCATTGTATCATTGTATCTCTTACACATCCTGTCTCCCCCCAGAACCACACATAGCATTAGGATACAATAACTTCTTTGCTTCAGTTCAGAGGCTAAATAGGAAAAGGTGCCACCTCTGTGGTGGTCCTCACATAAAACAGCAAAGTGTGATAGTTCAGCCTTGACCAAATTTATCCACCATTTATGCTGCATGATATAATATGGTCACAATTTCAAAATCTGTCAAGCATACAAATTTAACATTTTGCCTGAGTAAAAAAAAAAATGAACTAGATCTGGTAGAAGGTCAACTGGAAATTTTCTTTTATGCCATTAAGCTAGGGGCATAAAACAATGCTTATATAATTGATTCTGGTATATATATAGCCTGGACTCAGAGTGGCTAATCTGTGGTGATGTTCCAGGTTATTCACCTATTTTCACCCCACAAACACCCATTCTTCCTTATAACCCATATCAAATGTCATCTTCAGTGAAATGCCTCCCCAAAGGCCAATAAAGTCTATCACTCTCTATTATTTCTACCCTTCCATTGTGATGACCTTATACCATGCCTACATCTCTCATTAGACTGTTAGCTCATGGAAGCCAAGGACCATACCTTATTCATATTCATTCAATACTGACCAAATCTATCAGATTGGGCCACTTGGCCTCTTAGGAATCAACTATGAATGTATGATCTAGGGCACATCATCAATATTTTCTCCATTTATCTTTAAAATTTTGGTCATATACCTACTCTATTATATTGGAGGGAAGATTAAACACAGTGATGAATGGCAAAGTGCCTGTCCCAGATTTCAACATGTAGCAGGGATGCATATGTGGTTTCATATTATTTGTAAATTTACATAAGGCACCAAGAGTGGTGGCCTATATAGCAGTACAGTGGAGCCTTTACAATCTTGGGATCAAATCCCAGCTTAGTAACATACCAACCAGCTGTGTGATTTTGAACCAATTTTTAATATTATAAAGCATTGGTTTCTTCCTGAAGTGGAGATGATCATAATATTTATTTTATATATTTCAGTGTCTCAAGACAGAGAACATATACATAAAGTACCTAACATAACATCAGATATATAGTTGTTGTTGTTAGGTGCCATCTATTCGGTGTCCAACACATAGCGACCCTACATACAATAGACAAAACACTATTGTTGTGTTTCTCTGCTATTCGTAGGATTTTCAATGGCTGATAGTTTTTTGGGAGTGGGTTGCTGGGTCCTTCTCCCAAACCTGTAGCACCTGGTATTCCCAGGTGGTCTCCCATCCAAGTACTAACCAGGCCCAACCCTGCTTAGCTTCTGAGATCTGATGGGATGGGATGACACAGTGGTATGGCTGCAAGCAGCCACACAGTAGATACCTTATAAAGGGTAATGCTTTGGGTTTGCATCTGTAATGGAGAATGAAAAGAGCAGCAATAAGATTACAAGACCCTTGGATGCCTCTTGTGTCTCTTGTCTTTGTTGCTTTATGTATTCTGATGAAGATGAATCCACATTAATAGAAGCAATGGTTAATTGCCTCCTTATGAGCTAGACCCGTCCTGAGGCAGCAAATTACCATATTCTTTTTTCTTGAGATTTCCAATGGGAACTGTCTGTTCTAATTTAATAACCCTCTTTGTTTAGTGCCTGACTTAGAGATGCAAGTGCACATACACATTTCCAAATGCATAATTTGTATGAACACTCAGGCCCTAACAATAGAGGGAGAGAGGTCTGGGCGGGGTGGGTATCTGTACACATTGATTTGAACTGACGCCAACCAAACTTCTTCCATAGTTAATTGTATCTCAGCAATTTTCTCTTGGTAGACATCATTACAGGCAGACTTCTAGCTGTTGTTTGGCCTTCATTTCTGGCTCTTGAGTTTGTATTGTTGACAGTGTAGTTTGAACAGCAATCCCATAATAGATAGAGCAAATGCAGCACCTCCTCTTCGCCAAGCTCCCCGCTCTCCATTCCAGGTTAGTCCATTTCCTTCCTTGTGATTTTAACAGCACAAGAGAAAATGGAAGTGCACGTAATGGAAGTTTACCCTTAAGGCTGACCTGGGAGTACTACAGCAGGACTGGGGAAAACAGAGCTGTTCACTGGTGAGCCATCTCTGAATGGGAAAGGTCAGCCCCCAGGAAAATGACGGGCTTCCTTTCATCCACAGGTAATGCAGGTGGTGAAGGAACAGGTTATGAGAGCACTTACAACCAAGCCTAGCTCCCTGGACCAGTTCAAGAGCAAACTGCAGAACCTGAGCTACACGGAGATCCTAAAAATCCGCCAATCTGAGAGGATGAACCAGGAAGATTTCCAGTCCCGCCCGATTTTGTAAGTTACCCATTGACCTCCATCTCTCCAAGGGCTCTAACCTGCAAGTGTTAGAATAAATACTGGTCAACCAGCTGAGCCATGCTGGGAGCCCCCCAAGGGAAGCCAAGAGATTACCTTCCAAAAGATCTTCCGCTCCGATGAAGGAATCTCAGTAGCTTCTTCAGGAATGGTGGGGACAGATGGGCTGAGCCGAGTGGGAGGAAGGGCCAGGTACAGACAGAATGGATCGAAACCCAGACCTGGCCTAGTTACTGACCAACTTCCAAGGATGTGTATCTAAAAAGTGCTGGACCTTTTGTAATACTTGAAATAATTTTTTTTTGCCCATGAAACTTTATTTTTAGTGGTGTCCTTTGAGTGGGTCTTAAGATGTCCCAACCCAGCCAGAGTGAGGTCCCTAATAAAGTAATACAAGCCTCAAAGTAGCATGAATATAACTGAGTGGAGAGAGCTAGCAAGGAAGAGGGAGACCTCCCTCTGCCCAGCTGGCCATGGTTGGCATTGGAGCATCTCGTACTGCTTTTGGGATCCTGACCCTGCAGGCTCCCAGTGGGGAGGCAACAGACCCCCTTTTCACAGGACTTTGCATCAAATGTCACTTGCCACCAACATATCTCCATCTTTAAAATATCTCTGAACCTAAAACAGGAGAATTGTTTTCTTTGGCTCATCTCATCTCAGAATGAGCTATGTTCATCTTGTCATGTCCAAAGCATGATGAATTTTTACCTTGCATTTTACAAAGAAGGGCATAAGGTAAAGGGTGGGAGGTAGGAAAGGTGTTTGACATTTATTCTTCTGTCCTCACAAGTCTAAACCCAGGTTCTTCTGCCCTCATGTACATAGCTGACATGTAACCTAGGTGTGATTCTGAAGTCTGTCTTCACCATTTCTTCACCCTTTGTTTCTGCCTCTTTCTGTTTCCACCTGTCTTTCTATTCCTTCCTCTCATATGCTTAACACTTTTAATACGTGGCAATTTGTACAGCACGCTTCATGCTATTTCATTTCTCTAGATCTTTATGAGATAAGCAAGTCACATTCCCATGCAAAGCGTTGGATGTGGTCTAGGAAGATGCAAATCTTGCTAACAAGTGGAGGAGCCAGGCCTTGAGCTCGAGTCTACTGATCCCTTGGCTCCTGCTGCATTCACTCCATCAGAACTTTTTTGTATGTATAAGACTGGAATTTAAAAAAAGCATTGATCTGGCTGGGTACTATGGCATACTCCTGTAACCCAGCTACTTGCAAGGCTGAAGGAGGAGGATTCCGAGTTCGAAGCCAGAGACAGCCTACACAACTTGAAATAGTGTTTCAATAAAAGATGCAGCTGGAGGTGCAGCTCAGGAGTGGAGTGCTTGCCCAGCATGCAGGAGTTTTAAACCCCCTGTACTGAAAAAGCGAGCGAGTGAGAGGAGAGAGAGAAGAGAGGAGAGAGAGGAAGAGAGGAGAGAGAAAGAAGGAAGGAAGGAAGGAAGGAAGGAAGGAAGGAAGGAAGGAAGGAAGCCAGCCAGATGCAGTGGCACATATCTGTAATCCCAGTGACTCAGGAGGGTGAGGCAAGAGGATCATGAGTTTGAGGCCAGAAGCAACCTGTGTGTCTTAGCGAGACCCTGACTCAAAATTAAAAATTAAAAATGGACTGGGGATGCAGCTCATTAGTAGAGTGCTTACAAAGTATGTGTAAGGCCCTAGGTTCAACCCCAAGAAAAGAAAGAAAGAAAAAAAAGGAAAGGAGAAAGGAAAGGAAAAGAAGGAAGAAAGAGAAAGACGATAAGAAAGAAAGAAAGAGAGAGAGAGAGAGAGAGAGAGAGAGAAAGAAAGAAAGAAAGAAAGAGAGAGAGAGAGAGAGAGAGAGAAAGGAAGGAAGGAAGGAAAGAGGGAAAGAGGATAATGGAAGGAAGGAAAGAACAAAACAGGTCTAAAACAGACAATAGCCAAGCAGTAATATCTATCTATTTGTTTTCAAATCTTAAGAAGCACCATTAAAAACTGCAGACTTTAGTGGTTGTGAAGTTAATCAGCAGGGAACAGAAAATACTTCCCTGGGGCTTTGGCTCACATCATTGTAAACCCTAAGTCACACCCCCACAGAGCACCAGACCTTAAGAGAGGCCCAGCTGAGGTTCTGCCTTTGTCCTCAGCCAGAAGAAGGTAGCTGTCAGAAATACCAAATGGAAAGCACTTGGGATAAGTGGCTGGCACCCAGGGGATGCAATTTCTCACCCACAAAGAGGGGACAATGCTGTTGCACTCTGTCCAGGACCTACATTCCCAGAATGCTGGCTTTCATAATGTATGTTCCAGAGGATGTGCAAACACAAGGACATTTTATGGTGCTTTTGACAATTCTTAAAACCTAAAGAGAGACTTGAGGAGTCACTTTAGTGAAGGCCAAGTGATTCCAAATTAGTGTTTGACCATGACGTTTGTTCCAAGGAGGAATGTCAGCTACTTGACCTAAGTGAACACTTTACTCCTGCTCTGCCTTTGTATCTTCACTTCCAAGGCTCCGCTCATCACCTTATGAAGTTTCTTTTCCCTACATCAGAAGAAGATTTTATGTTTACATTTACTGTGTAGGGAGAAGCCGTGCAAATAGAAAGACAACCTCCTATATAGATGTAGCTTTTGCATCATCACTGGGCCATGAGACTGGAAAGCACCAGAGCCCCGATGAACCCTCGGTGCAGATAGCTGCAGAAAAGTCATAAGAGGTGTTAGCAGCCGCAGCCTTTCAGAGAAGGCCAGGGACCAGCTTGATGGTGACCACAGTCCTCTAAACCAGCAGGTGGGAGCCAGGATATGTCTGTCTAGTAGAGTGATCTCTTCTCCAGTGATCCATTTCATTTATTACTGTGATCTGCTAGATAGGAACTCATCGTGAGGTTGGATTAAGTCTAAGTGCTTCCAACATGCCTCACACAGTAAACACAAGTTGCCTACAAAAAAGAAGATCATGTATGCTTGTTTTTATTCATTCATTCATTCAACAAGCATGTATTGAGCAACTCCTCCATGCAAGACTCTACCCAAGGTCTGGAGGCAGGCAGAGACACAGTGACACTTCAACCCCATTGTGCAGGTTTTAAAAGGTGGGGTGAGGGTGTTTAATCACAGGCTACAAGAAGCACAAGTGAGTTGTTGCAAAGCGCACGAGAGATATATATATTCCAAGGATAGGGCTTAGGATATTGGAATTTTAGAGCTGAAAATCACATTTAAGTTCAAGCCTTTCACTTTACAGACAGGGATAACAACTTATCTGGGGCCTAACCACCAATATGGAACTCTCCTGCCCAACAGGCCAGCTCCCTAGCCTCTCCATGCCACTGCCCATTGGGCCAGCTTCCCAACTTCTCCACACCCTACTCCCTGCATGTTTGCTTATGTGCTGCACACAACACAGTGGCAAACCATGGTTTCATACAGACCCCATCAGCCACACACCTAATCTTGACAAAAGTGGTTGTGGAGCCAGGCACAGGGTGCACACCTATAATCCTAGTAGCTTGGGAGGCAGAGGCAGAAGGATCACAAATTTGAGATCGGAGGCAGTCTGTGTAATTTGGTGAGACCCTGTCTCAAAAAAGTAAAAAAATGGGCTGGGAGTGCAGCTCAGTGTTCTAACACTTGCAAAGCATGCAAGCTCAAGGCCCTGGGTTCAACCCCTAGTGCCGCACAAAAACAAAATAAATAAAATAAAAAAGTCATGTATCCTCAGAAGAAAAATCTAAACAAATATTTGGGGAATATGTATTCAGTGGGTTGAAGAAGCAGCTCTATTTTAGTTCTTAGTTCTTGATTAATGGCTTCAAAGAGAAGATATTTTTACTTCCTACTTAGTATGACTTAATAAGGAAGAAAAGTCTAACTATACAATTAATCTGAGTTAATGGATATAAAAAGCTTAAATAGTCTGATTATAAGCCATATAACACTGAGTTTTAGAAGGGAAAGTGAAATGACAAACACCAGTGGAATGGGGAAGTAAAATATGTTGAAACCTCAGCCAGGGTGGTAACAGGTGAGAAATCAGCACCACCATTTACAAACGTGTCATTTTATGCAAACTGTATAACCCATTCTAAATCTGACAAGAGTATGCAGATGACAAGAGTATCTATATCATTGGGCTATTATGAAGATTCAACAAAGTTAGTGTATGAAAAGCATTTAACACAGACTCAGCCAATCTCCATTCAAGGAAATGATCACCCTTATTATTAAAAAAAAGACACAGAATTTAACAGGTAGTGATACTATTAATATGGAAATGGTAGTAAAGCTGACACCATGAACGTAGTTGTACTTATGCATTTCTCACTGTATTTGTTCACTAGATGTGAAGAAAAAATGTATATATACATATGTATGTATGTATGTGTATATATATATATATATATATATGGGCTGGGATTTAGCTCAGTTGCTAGAGCGCTGTGCTGCAATCTCTGAGGTCCTGAGTTCAATTCCCAGCACCACAAAAATGAGAGAAGGACCTGGCAATCCACTCCCAAGGCAATCCCGAAACAGTCAGCCATTGAAAACCCTATGAGGGTCGCTATGAGTCGGATACCGACTCGACGGCATCTAACAACAACAACATATATGTATATAATATATATATATATATATGAATAAAAGTAGAGCCATAAATAATTGCCACTGATCTGCATTCTTCCTAAAGACTGGCTATATGCTTCATTCTAAGGTTTCTCATATCAGTGTCAATAAGATAGTCTGTATAGGTATACAATGTTCAGTGTTCAAACACTTGACAAATATTTGTTTAGTGTCTGCCAAATGCCAGCCAGTGTTCTATGTGTTGATGATTCAGCTGTGAAGAGAAAAGATAGAATCCTCACCCTATGGTGACCATATTCCAGTAGAGAGAAACAGACAATATACATACTAAATAAAATGATACGAGGTTAAGAGGAGATATGTACAATGGAAATATAAAGCAGGATAAAGGGAATTGAAAGTCTGGTTTTAAAAAGTAGTTAGAATAGATCTCTCTAATTAAGATAACATTTGAGTAATGATATATATGGGATTTAGAGTAGGCTGTGTGAGTATTTGGGAGAAGGGTATTTCAGGCAGAAAGAACCACCAGTGCAAAGGCCTGAGGTCATAGCAGATCTGACTTTTCATTGAATAGTGAGGCCAGTGTGGCTAGATCAGGGTAAGTGAGGGAGAGAACAATAGAGGTGAAGTCAGTACAATAGCTGGGAACCTGATGACATAGGGTGTTAATGGGAACCATTGGAGGGTTTTGAGCCAAGGACTGACCCAATGTTCTATGCTGGGAATAGCCTGAAAGGAGGCAAATTGAGAAGAAGGAAGATCAACTAGGAAGTTATTTCAATTATCTAAGCAAGAGGTGATTAGAAGTGATTAGTCTGTACTATAGATGATATGCCTGCAGCCGTACTACTGTGGCATCGGATCCCATCACATCTCGGACGCTAAGCAAGGCCAGGCCTGGTTAGTACTAGGATGGGGGACCACCTGGGAACACCAGGTGCTATAGGCTTGGGAGAATGACCTGGAAACCCACTCCCAAAAAAAATCAGCCATTGAAAACCCTATGAACAGCAGAGAAGCACTGACGGTAGTGTTCCGCCTGTTGTATGTAGGGTTGCTATGAGTTGGATATCGACTCGATGGCACCTAACAACAACAACATAGATCATATATAACTTAAAGATAAGGAACAATGGTGTCTTCTGGTTGGTTAGATATAGGTGTAAGAGAGAGAAGAGTCAAGAATGAGCTCAATATTTGGGTGCCTGAACAACTAAAGGACACAATGAGTGAAGGTAATTTGGACAAGGGGAATTAGGAGTTTAGCTCTGGACATGTCAAGCTATGAGACATCTAAGTAGACAGTCGAACAGTTGAGTTTAGAGTTCAGCAGAAGTCTGGATTGGATAAATAAACTTCAGAGTTGTCAGAATAGAGTTGTTTTTTTAAAGTCATGAGTCTATTAAATAAGTAACAGAAGAGGTTCAAGGACTAAGCCCTGAGTCCCTCCAGTACAGAACAGGAACAGATCGATGTCCATGAAACTGACAGACACTCAGCCAAAGTCTCAACAGAGCTCTTCTAGATCAGAAGTCCACAGACTGTGGCTTGTGGGCCAAGTTGGCTTGCTATCAGCTTTTGTAAATAAAGTTTTATTATTCAGCCACGCTTATTCGTCTATTGGCAATATGGCCCACAAAGCCTGAAGAATTTACTATCTAACACTTTACAGAGAAAGTTCGATAAGCTCTGTTCTAGATGAATAGTGGGTCGTAACTCAGTGGGGTTGACCCAAAGCTGAGGCAGCAGTCTGACGAGTCTAAGGATGTTGTCTGTGTCTTACACTGGCTGCCCCGGGCCAGGGTGTGGATTGTTTTCCACACATTATTTTCCCCTACCTACTTTAACCTTCCTCCTTTTTTTTATTTACAAGTGCTTTGGGTAGAATTCAAGGCATATCTGTCAAAGCAAAGCCAATGAACCCACAACCCCAGCCTCATTGACCTCAAGGCAAGAATATCAAACCCAGTTATAGCCCATGATGGATTATCTAAGAGGTCCTATTTCAGCCACTGAAACATGTTGTGTGGATTGTTTAGGTTTTCTTAGTATGTGTGAGCTTTATAGCTACTGAGTCCATTTGTGAGAAAAGTGGAAGAACTCAGAAAAACAAAAATCTGTCTCATTTTCCTCATGGGAAATGGCCAGTCATGGTTTTGAATCTTTTGAGGTTCATAATAAAAAAGAGTACCATAGCAAGAGATTTAGTTCCGACATGATGTCCACTGAAGACAGTTTCTTAATTGAGTGCATTGTGATGACTATGTCTAAGTCTTACCCAAAAAGCCACACAAAACATCAATTGAAATAACATGGAATTTCCTTTTCTTAGTCATTCTTTCTACCATCTTAATGTCCATGGTAATGCCTCAACCTTAACCTAGCACAACTATTACCTGAAGACATGTGGAAACTGGGTACTGTGTGCACACCCATAGTCCCAGAAACTCAGGAGGCTGAGAAGGCAGGATCATGAATTTGAGGCCAGAGGCAGCCTGCACAAGTTAGTGAGACCCTGTCTCAAAAATTATTAAAAAAATTATAAAGGCTTCAGGGAATTAGGGGTATAGCTCAGTGGTAAAGCACTTACCTAGCATGTGTAAGACCCTGAGTTCAACTCCCAATATTGCAAAAAAGAAAAAAAGGGGGGGGGGGGAGAAAGAAAGAAAATGGCTTGTGTAACCCAAGAATTGATGAAGTTCCAAAAATTTTCTCCCATGTTCTCCCCATCTTCAGATGCCATCTCTTCCTCTCTGCCCAGTTTCCTAGACTTAGAAGTCAAGGGCAGTGATTTATTGCCTTATGCAACTGCCTGTGCAATTGCTCACCTTCTTCTTGATTCAGTGCAGGGTTCATCAAATCTGTAATTTACTGAGTCCATTTTAGAAAAGCTGAATGCTGATAATAAATAGTTTTAGTGATCTGAATGCCTGAGATGAGACCCTTTGGGACCTGTGCAGAGAAGGCTTTACAAATGTTCCAAGCCGTATTATTAGGGCAGCATTTTCATATTATACTTTATAGATGGAACACTATCAAATGACAGGAGGTTTCAGGCCATTTAATCAGCCTCCAGATATATTGTAATGGAGTGCCAGAATACCCTGTAAAGATGCCCAAATCCTTTTATGAAACTCTTTTTCTTTTTTGTTCCTTTATAAATAGAAACAGCTTGCTCAAAGATGACTCAAGTCTGTATCTTGTTGTTGTTAGGGGCCATGAAGTCATGTCCAAATCATAGCAACCCTTATAGGGTTTTCAATGGCTGATTGTTTCAGGATTGCCACATCCTTCTCCCATTTTTGTGGGTGCTGGCAATCCAACCGGGGACCTCAGAGACTGCAGAACGATGCTCTACCAACTGAGCTAAATCCCAGCCCCAAGTATGTATCTATTCTACATTTAAGTTCTGTTGGCAATGATGATATTAACACCTATCCTCAAAAATTTGGGTTTTTTTTTTTAAGGAGATCACAGAGGGAAATGATATTAAACAAAGTAAAATTGCCTAGTATGCTTCCAAGCTTGTTGTTGTTGTTGTTAGGTGCCACTGAGTCGAGTCCAACTCATAGCAACTCTATGTACAACTGCAGGCTCATAGTGGGTGCATATTGTTGCTATTGTTGTTAGGTGCCATTGAGTCAAATCTGACTCATAATGACCCTATGTACAACAGATCAAAACACTTCCTGATTCTGTGTCAGGCCCATAATCTTATTTATGTTTAAGCCCATTGTTGCAAACACTGTGTTAATCCATCTGGTGGAGGGTTTTCCTTTTGTTTGTTTGTTTGTTTGTTGCTGACCTGCCACTCTACCAAACATGATGTCTTTCTCCAGGCATTGGTCTCTCCTGACTACATGTCTGAAATATGTAAGATGCAGTCTAGCCATCCTTGCTTTCAAGGAGCACTCTGGTTGCACTTCTAGGACAGATCTATTGTTTCTTTTGGCAGTCCATGCTATATTCAATAGATGTCTCCAGCAACGTAATTCAAAAACATCAATTCTCCTCCTGTCTCCCTTGTTCAATGTCCAGCTTTCACAACCATATGATGTGACTGAAAATACCATGGCATGAGTCAGGGGCACCTTGTTTTCAGTGTGACATCTTAACTTTTCAATACTCTAAAGAGATCTTTTGCCACAGCTGACTAACCATTAATGCCTTCCCCACCTGAGTATTGGGCACCAGGTGAGAAGAAGTTACCAGCTGTCCAGTATCATGGCAAATGAAAAATTAAGGCTGAAGCTAATGAATATGTGAGCCTGGACTACAGTGTGATATGGTCATTGGGAAGGTTTAGGCTGAGGAAAGTAGCAATAATCACCAAAGGAAATTCAGTAGTGCCTTCTGTTCCTGCCCAGTGTTTACACAGACTTGAAGTCACACTGCTTCCTTTGGGAGTCACAGAAGTTTCCCAGGAAAGATTCTTATCCCCACTTCACAGATAAGGAAACTGAGACTTAGATGGGCTATTTGAAATGCTAGTCACAGGTACAACCTAAGGTGGAACGCTAGTCTTCTGACTTCTAGATCTGTGACGTAGCCTCGCAGCTCTGAAGGTTGAGGGCTGAGTCTCCCTGTCCAGATTCGACTAGAATAACTCTGGCTTTATGAGTCTCAAATGGCAGGGTGCTATATAAAATTTCCTATCTTAAAAATCTCTTTTAAAAAAAAGATTTGACAACTACTGCACTCTGTCATATGTCTTTGCAGCATAGTGCATCTAAAGCTAAATTATGTCTATTAGCCTGAGATAAGATACAAATAATATTTAATTTATCCCATAATTATCTCAATATCTATGGGCTAGAATCTAGGACAATGTTGTAGTTCCCATTTGTGAGAGATAGAATAGACAGTGAAAATTTGGTTTGCCCAAAATATGGTTTGCTATGTAGTAAGAGTGATCACATGGTTGCCTAATATTTCTATTTTATCAGATCACAAATGTAATCTAGGAGTTTACTAGCTACAGGGGAGAAAATTGGGGTCTACATTTCTTGTCTTGGACTTTTGCATAAGTTATAGCTGTGCCTTTGTAAAATTAGAAAAAATTCTCTTGGTTCTGGAAAATCATCACTGAAGTGGCTGGTACTTTTGTGGATATTCTGTAAATGTCAGAGATCCGAGTATTACTACAACAGGTAACCCTGGCCTAGATTCTTTAAACACCATTTAGAGAACCTCTAAACTATTCTCTAAAGCACCAACTTGGAAGGTCCAGGGATATTCATAAAAGGATGTGGCTCCCAGTCCCCTGCCCCATCTGCCCACAGTGCTACCAATCAAGCACCGGTTCTCAAGATGCACCGTGGAATGTGTGTTTATTCTCCAACAGGGAACTAAAGGAGAAGATCCAGCCAGAAATCTTGGAGCTCATCAAACAACAACGCCTGAACCGCCTCGTAGAAGGGACCTGCTTTAGGAAACTCAATGCCCGGCGGAGACAAGGTATTGTTGGGGCACATTCCACACGCAGGCAGGGTCATCAGTGGCCTGATCCTGGGGAATCACAAGGGCATAGTGTTTGCTCATGGGTAGGCTATGCAGCATTGTGCTCATGACAGTAATAGCCCCAAAGTAAGTCCTTGTTTCCAGCATAATTGAGGAGAAGAGAGTCTAGAATTACAAAAAGACCCGTGGGACTGAAGAACCATTCTTTGCCATTTAGTGACACAAGGCTGCTAGATAACATATACTATGAGCCTACAGTGACCCTGGATTTCCTCTAACCACAGTATTTACACAGTCATATGCCAAGCACCACTTCACTCAATGGTGGACCCATAGGATTATATCACCTAGTGACATTGCAGCCATCTCCATTTCTGTGTAAGCCCACTTTATGATGTAATGATGCATTTTTCAGACTATATCCCCACTGTTGAAACATGTCTGTCTGTATTAATGTAGTTTATCTTCATAACAACCCTATGAAGTAGCCCTTGTGATTGTGCTGCATTTACAGGTAAGGAAACAGAGGGACTTAGGGGTTAAGAAATTTGCCCAAAGTCACAGAAGAGCAAGGACTCATCTTTCACAGCTCCATGGCCCTCCCTTTTAATGACTCCCTGTGCTATCAGGTGAGCTGGCATCCGCTGTTGGGTTGGATCTTGGAGTTTTCAGCATGGATTATACTTATTCTCCAATCCAATCCCCCATGCCAGTTCTCTTCTAGACCAGAGTTATTTCATTTGGAGATGTAAGTCATAGATGTAAGGTAGAATCAATTTTTGTAATTTTTCAAGACAAATTTCTGAATTGTCCCCATAATTTCTGACTAAAAAATGTCAAATCAAAATGGTGCCAACAGATCAGATCCAACAGGTGAGAAGCATTTTCAGCATTTTCTTTGCCTTCACTATTTTCTTGCTCTCTTGACATACTGCTGATTACACAAAGTAATTCATATCACATTATCTAGAAGCAAAGAGCCAAAAAACAAAACTGAAAAAATCAGTCTTGAGGAGAGGTGAAGAGATTGTGGAAGAGCCACAAGTAAGCACAGGCATTACAACCTTGCTAAGCACGTGTGCTGGGATTTAGCTCAGTTGGTAGAGCGCTGCACTGCCATCTCCAAGGTCCTGAGTTTGATTCCCAGCATCCCAAAAATGGGAGAAGGACGTGGCAATCCACTCCCAAGGCAACCCCAAAACAGTCAGCCATTGAAAACCCTATGAGGGTCACTATGAGTCGGACACGACTCGCTGGCACCTAACAACAACAAGCACGTGCGTCAGTTATGACCTGGGAGAATCTTTGACAGATAGTTTTAAAACCTGATGGATACCCTGCTCAGACACAAAGCTCATCCACTAATGACAATAATTATTTTTGTGTTTGTATTGAGTCTGTTGCATGCCATTTACTTTAACTGCTCTGTGCTGAATATTCAATAATTGAAATCATTTGGTGTTACCACTAAAAATCACGCTGAGGAACTTCCAAAGACAGAACTTCCTGGAGCAATGGAAGGGCAGGTTATTCACAGAGGGTGGGAACCTCTGACAGCAAGCTTCAGGCTGAGCCTCCAAAGAGGAGAAGCAGGCAGAATAACAAAGGACTGAGTTACAGCTGGGGCTGAAAAAGGCTTGCGTTAGGAAAAGTAGTGGAAGAAGTAACTCAGCTTTCCCATTCAATGACTGAAGGATGAGTTCATTCTTAACCTTCTCACTGCATTTCTTGCATTGGGCTTCATGTCTCCATCTATGAAATGGGGGATAGCTTGAGAGGACCCAAGAGCTCAGTTATCCAGAGAGTTGTATGCCCTCATCTCTTCCTTGCCTTTGGGAAGGTCAATATGCAAGACATGTTGTTGTTGTTGTTAGGTGCCTTCGAGTTGGTAACCAACTCATAGTGACCCTACATACAACAGGCGAAACACTATTGTCAGTGGTTCTCAGCTAGTCATAGTGTTTTCAATGGCTGATTGATTTTTGGGAGTGGGTTGCTGGGTCTGTCTCCCAAGCCTACAGCACCTGGTGTTCTCAGGCAGTCTCCTATCCAAGTACTAACCAGACGTGATCCTGCTTAGCTTCCGAGATCTGACGGGATCAGATGCCACAGGGTTATGGCTGTAGGCGTGTCTCAATAGTGTCTCAATAAAGGTGACTTACAAAGTTTTTATTTCCTTGACACTGGGCAAAGGCACAGAAATCTTGGGATTGGGGAAGGCAAACAGACACACATTACCAAATGTCTCCACTAATACACTGCTGAAATCCCAATTCTTCATACTAAACTTGACCTTCCAGTCTACCTCACTCTGAGACTTGCCTTTGTAGGCCCAAGTGCATAGAGTCTACCAGAATAATTCTGTTTCTATATATAATAATTATAGGTTTTTGGCTTTAACAAAAAAGCATTTGTCCCTTATTGTAGATTTTTCCAACTTTCTAAAAATGAACTACCTAATGAACAAAAAAATTAGCATCTAGATGATAAATTTATTAGCTGAGCTCCCTAAGGAGCAAGACCATCTGTGTTTAATACAGATCATCCTTCTGCATACAGAAAGGAAGGCTTTTTGGTGTTTGGTAAGTGGATTTGAAATCTGGTGACTGGCTTTGTGCTTAAAAATAGGATTCAAAGCAGACTGTGCTGAAATTGGTTTCCTATCACTCCATCGAAACATTCTATTTAGATTTCCACAGATTAATGAGGACATGATATAAAATCAATTTTCATCCCTTCAAGAAAGTTGCTGTTTGTCAGGAGATCTCAGACTAGTGCAGACACCTGCCTGCCCGGTGCTGCCACAGGTTAAAACAGGAGTCACAGCCACACTCCCTTTAAACTATCCTATAGCAAGGACAGCCTGCAGCCATAGCCCTATCTGATCCCATCAGATCTCAGAAGCTAAGCAGGGTCAGGCCTGGTTAATACTTGAATGGGAGACCGCCTGGGAACACCAGATACAATAAGCTTAGGAGAAGGACCAGGCAACCCACTCCCAAAAATCAATTCTCCATTGAAAACCCTATAAATAGCAGAAAAGCACTGACAATAGTGTTTTGCCTGTTGAACATAGGGTTGCTATGAGTCAGATGCTGACTTGATGGCAGCTAGCAACAACAACATAGCAAGGACATCAAGGAGTGGATTTAACTCATTAATTTTATAGAGGGGATAGGAAAACTTCCAGTC
Source organism: Pedetes capensis (assembly GCA_007922755.1). Lineage (NCBI taxonomy): Eukaryota > Metazoa > Chordata > Mammalia > Rodentia > Pedetidae > Pedetes > Pedetes capensis. The sequence continues at coordinate 30,138 of VMDO01000528.1, read as the reverse complement.
CCACTGGACTGCAATGTGGAAGAACAAGCATGGAGACCTTCCCTGTGCTGTGTTTGGTTAGAAAGCCCACTGGCTGATACTTACCCATCACTCTACTTGTCTCTTTCACAACTGTGCTATTTGGACATTCTGATGTAAATAGGGCAAGTCTGGACTTCGGGGAATTCTGGCCACATTAGAACTGGGAGGCAGAGATCAGGGAAGATGCACTAAGCTGGGTTCAAGTATTTGCCCCCCCCCCACTCCTAAGCTCAGTTGCCTTGAACAATCTACTAATTTCTCCGGGCTCCTTTCCTCCTCTGTCAAATGGCAATAGGGCTAGCTCCTACCTCGAATAGCTGCAAGGGTGAAAAAATATGCGACATCTTTAGCACTTAGTGTCGTGCTTGGCACATCATCAAACATTCAGTAATGGTGTTTGTGGTTAATTTTAGCATATAGTTCCTCCAAATGTAGATTTTGTGGAATTTTAAACTTCGGAGGCTGAGCACTGATGGATATCTCGTGTGTGCTTCTCCTGTTCTGTCCGCATCATACACTGCCTTGCTTCTCTGCTCCCTGTACTCCTGCAGGGAAAGGGAAGATGAAATCCCACAGATTGTCTGAATGAAGGCTGTTGTTTGCTCCATGAGATTCTGTCCTCTCCAGAACGGCCCTCTCTTCCCTATATTTCAGAAACTGGGTCTTTCCAAGTCACTTGTGCTGAATGCTCTTGGTAAGAGCCCTGGGTTAAACCCTAGACAGTCATTTCAAGGAATGAGAACATAAATCTTGCTTTTTATTGAGGACACTGTCCATTTCAGGAGTAGCATCATTCTGTAACTGCTAATATGACAAAATAGCCTTAGAATTCAGTGTCCCCCTCCACCCTTTTTGGAATGGGCATGCTTCCCCAGTTCTGCCCAGAGGCCTGTGTAGCCTACGTCTTTTTGGAGGCCCCATCAAAGACCTGGAGCCAACAAGGATGTTCAGGACTGGTAACCACATATACCCTTCTGGGGAGCAGACTATTTCCCGCCATCATTGATTGAAATTCCCTTTTTATATTTCATTAAGCTTAATCATAACTCAGGCTAGGATTTAGCTCAGTTGGTAGAGCTCCACTCTAGACTCTGAGGTCCAAGGTTCAATTCCCAGCACTGCAAAAATGGGAGAAGAACATGGCAATCCACTCCTGAGGCAATAGCAAAACAATCAGCCATTGAAAACCCTATGAAGTTTTTGTTTGCCAGTTTCTTGGGGGCACCTATGTGAATAATGTACATCAAAATGCATATATGTAAATGCCACAATGAAAAGCATGTCAAAATGAATCACATTAAGGTGTACATTAAAAATGTCCAATTAAAAAAAAACCCCTATGAAGGTTGCTATGAGTCAGACACGACTTGACAGAACCTAACAACAATCATAACTCACTTCCAGGAAGATTGAAGTAACAGTCCAGTAGATTAAAGTAATAGTCATTGTTCCCAAGAGCTGGGAGGATGAGCAGTGCAGGGGAGAGGGGCCACCACTAACTAGAGGAGCAGGAGGGCATGGATATCCATGGAGCTAGCCCTGTGGCAGGTGCATGATGGATACTTTATGCATGTCTTACCCATGTAGTTGCAGCCACTACTTTACAAATGAGGAACAAGAATCCCTAAGGTTTTATAATTTGGACCAGGCCCCACAGCTAAGTGTCAAGACTAGGTATATAACCCAGGTCTGTGTGAGTCCATGGCATCCATCAGGCCAAATCATCTTAGAGAGTATTTGAGGCCTCAGGAGTCAGGCTGTGAAAGGAGACAACTATGTACAGGGAGGCAGAATTCTGAAATCCAACTACAAATGTCTGGTTTTGAAGAATATCCAGTAAAGTAAGGAAACTTTGAAAGGCAGAATGACCTCATCTGTACCTACAGTTGTTTCCCTTCACAAGACCTATAGAAAAATCGCTGCTCTCACCACCTGGAGGATGGCATTTCCCTTTGTAGGCAGTCCTGGGTTCTTCCTGGCTTGTGACTTGGAAAGTTTTGATCTTAGGCAAGAAGTGGACCTTTGAATACACTGAAGACTTGACAGATTTTAGGTCAACCTAGGAACAATGCAGTCCTAATGGAAGTGTTCTAAGAATATGATTTAGAGAAAGCTGCCCTGCCTCCCTAACACAGGATCCTCAGGACCCTCTGGCTCAGCAGCCAGACATTGATTATGGGCTCTGCACACAAGACAAGGGATACCCTGATTTCACAGCGCAACTAGTCAGGACCAAAGTCCTGTGCCTTGCAATGACCAGCATTTCACACTCTCCAGTAGTAGCTGTTATTCAACTTGCCAGTCTCCCCTAAAGACCCAGTAGTCAGCTACCTATAGCTAAGTTAATTAAAACAAAAGGAAATTTTAACTTTGTTTTCTTACTATTAGATAAAGCAGATATAGAATATTTCCATCATCATAGAAGTTCTGTTAGAAAGCATTACAAGAATTCCAGTAGTCAGTGGTTCTTGTTGTTGTTAGGTGCCATCAAACCATGTCCCACTCAAAGCGACCCTCATAGGGTTTTCAATGGCTGATTATTTCAGGATTGCCTCAGGAGTGGATTGCCACATCCTTCTCTCATTTTTGCAGTACTGGGAATTGAACCCAGGACCTTAGAGACTATAGAGTGATGCTCTACCAACTGAGCTACATCCCAGCCTAGTTGTGGTTAACTCCATAATAATCCATGCCACATTAAGAATAGCTAGAATCAGCCCTTCTTACCAGGCTTGTGGGCTTTGAAATCAGCTTTTCCCTTTGATCTTTCACATACACAGAGATAAATAGAGAGAGAGAGAGAGAGAGACAGAGACAGAGACAGAGGCAGAGATACAGAGAGAGAGACAGAGACAGAGCGACAGAGAGGAAGGAAGAAAAAGACTGAAGCCCAAAATTACCTCCACATTTTTTAGTTTGAGGATGAAAAGACAGCTATTAAGACACTCTAATCCATAACTGAGTAGAAGATCTCCATATTAACTCGTAAGTCCTTTTTAAATGCTAGTAAACAATCTTTGGTAATGTTCTCATTGTTTCCTGCTAATTGCTTTTAGTGAGGAAATTCACTCTTTCATTGCCCAGAGGAATTGAGGGACTAGTAACATCATGCTCAGTTTTGAAAGAAAGATACACATTTTTCTTACCATAAGATTAATCTGCTGCTGGTGGCTGACATGAAATTATCTCCACCAATATGTCAGAGTACCATGCTATTGGGACCTGGCAGCTCAACTCTGCAGTCATAGCAGCTCTACCTTCAAGACATGTACAAGTTAGGATACTTCTACACCTTCAAAAGCTAAAGACTCCAGCTTCTCCCCTGAGGAAGACACTGGCTGAGCATCTACCATTTGATTATGAGTATGGACAAGCTTCTCAGCCTTTGCAGCCACTTCCTTCAATGCTTTGTCATCCATCTGAGACTTCCTGTTTGATTTGGTGGAGCCAAATACATCACCTACATCAGTGATGCACAGACCATTTTGATTTTTACCATTTTGGCAGTGGTCAGAGAGAGGAACTTGCATAGGATAAGAGAGAAATTAGCCAGAGACAGGAAGAAAAGCAGAGGAGGGTGGTGTCATATAAATCAAGGGAACTTAAGCTGCTACAGGGAGGAAATTTGTCAGCTGTCCACCTGATAGGGCAGAGTTTCTGGTAGCCTTCTGTGCTTCTTTTAAATAAACATCCATGACAATTTTGCAAAGAAAATGGTTGTTTTGCCTCCTGGAATCTTGACAAGAAGTCACTGTTCTCTAATAGATTATGACTCTAAGAGACCTTCCTTCTTCCTGTTTTTCCCTCTGCTGTAGCCTGACTTGTCTTTGTCCCTGCTTCCGAGACCTAGGAAACAAGTGTTTCTGCCACTTTCTCTTAGCTGTTGTTAAGAACTAAGGGAACTTCTTCTCTTTGAGCTTCTGAGTTTCATCCTTCATGTGTGCCATTCATGCTAATGATGTCTTGCTACTTCTAGTAGAGTGCCATGTGTGCTGTAGACATCCTGCAAATATTTTTTAGATAAATAAATTTAGCCTGAAATCATAAGCAGCAAAATTAGTCTCACAAATGAATATATCTTTAAAATGAGTATAAGTTATGCAGTTTACTCTCTTTAAATTAGACTTTGTGCCAGTTTAATTTCTTAATTCCTTCCTCAAAATATCGTGGGTATAAAAGATCTGTGATTGGGCCATATGTACTTCTTGGCTTCAGATACCACTGCTAACCCCAGCTCAAGAAATGTTTCCAGAAAGGCTGAGACCTTCCTCAGCTTAAGATCAGCATGCCCAGGTGCATGTCCCACTGACCTTTGTCCCAGCTTTTGGTCACCCTTCAGCTTCTGACATGGCCAAAAATCCTACCTCAGAGGTAGCAGAAGAAAGAAGCCTTGTAGCAAACTGTGGTCATCATGGGCCATGCAGACCAGATGAAAGGTCCTTGTGGAGAAAAGGAACCAGCACAGCCTGTCACATCAAGCTGTCAGCAACTCTGTGGATGGTCAAAAAGCATGATGTGCTTCTCTGGAATTCACAATCCCTATTGCTGTTAAGTGCCATCAAGTTGGGTCCAACTCATAATGATCTTATGTACAACAGAATAAGACATTCCTGAACCCTGCCATCCCCAGCACTATGTCAGTGCTTCTTTCCTATTCATAGGGTTTTCACTGGGTGATTGTGGATTGCCATGTCCTTCTCCCATTTTTTCCATGCTGGGTATTGAACCTAGGGCCTCAGAGATCACAGAGCAGCACTCTACCAACTGAGCTAAGCCCCAGCCCCATAATTCCTATTGTGAATTTCAAATCAAATTACCAAGTGTGCTCTCCTCATAGAAAACCAGTAAGGCAACTTTATGTAATTAAATGGCTGTGAATCACTCAGGAAATAACTTTCTTCTCTCCCTTTGAAGACTTCTCCCAGAAAAATGACCTGTGTCTGGTATATGTAGAACATAACTTTGAAAATTTAGCAATTCCATATGCTCTCCTAGACATTCATTGACCTTTATCTTCCCTCTCAAATTTTTCCACCAGAATTCAGATTCCTTTAAATACCTACACTGCCATATTCTGATTACATTCAGAGATTTTCAAACCCTGTTTATAATCTAGGAAGGTAGGAATCACAGAGATACTTTCTTTTTGTGGGTCCAGTTTTGGCATTTTCTTTTCTCAGTGGGTGTCTTTTACTGTCATTCTTAAAGCCTTTTGTCTATTAAAAGAATTGTAACTAAGACATAATTTTGCAGTGAAAGCAATTTTAGATAGAAAATCACCTTATTATCCTATTAACACCCAGTGTCCTATTTATAGGACAGTAACTAATTCATTGATTATTATTTTAAATGTGGGTATTTCTAGCACATTCATCCAGGATCCTATTTCTAGGACACCTATTTAAAAAAAACTAAGATGGAATTTGATTTTTTTGTTGTTGTTCATAAGTATTCTAAGAAAAGTAAAAAATATTACATGTTTTAAAAGTACACAAGTAATCCAAAAAGTAATAATTTGGGCATTAACAGGTTAAAGTATGATGGGGGATTTTTAGTCAGAGTTGTTTCAAAACAATTAGGGACTGCAGGCACAATGATGATGTGACTTAGCCCAAACCATGGACCACGCCAGCTGCATGAGGGTACAAAGTGGCTGGTAGGTGAAAAGTGCCCTATGCCTCTGGTGTGTGAGCCAAATCCCCTTAGGTCTTCATTGATCAATTTAGCCAGTGCCAACTGTGCAAGTTTTCTGGGCCAGGCTCTACACTAAAAAATTGGGACATGGCAATTATGAATATGGAGGCCATCAGCAGAGAGACTCTGACATCTCCACACTGTCAGGGCTGATGAGTATTAAAGAGTCTCTTCTCTCCTCAGTAATTGTTGACAATATACACCCACTAAGCAAATGCCTACCTGGGCCTGTGGCAGATAAATGGGAATGCTAAGGTGGCTACCATGTATGTACCAGTAATGCCAATCCAAGCTGTGTTAGTGGTACAGAGAAGACACTAGAGCAGCTCAGAGGTTAAGGAGATACTGGTCTACTACAGCAATCAAAGAGGACTTCCTAGGGAGATAGCATCTCAACTGAGCCTTTGTAGCTGTGCAAAATGTTGTCACACTGCAAGTCTCTGAATCTGTATCCTCTTTGCTGTCTTTTCTCCCTGCCTCACAGGCTTCTTTAAAATTTCTTAGCTCACGGAGAAGGAATGGTGCCGTTAGTGGTTGCAGACACCGGTAAATGCCTTCTGGAAACTCCCACCACATAAAATCCTTTGCCATTGGGCTTGGCGACTTTCCCGATGGTTACCAAATATGTACTGAGCAGGACAGGTGATACCTAAATATCAAAATTAGAAGAAGGTCTACTGCCTGGGCATGAGAATTCATTCTTCCTCAAGACTTAGAATTCAATGAATTGTTTGCTCCTTTGGGAAACCAGAATTGCTTACCTTGTACCCTTGTGTTTTTCTCTTCAGACAAGTTTTGGTATTGTCGGCTTTCACCAAATCACAAAGTCCTGCATTATGGAGACTTGGAAGAAAGCCCTCAGGGAGAAGTGCCCCATGATTCCTTGCAGGACAAATGTAAGTGCCCTCTCATGTAGGATACCTGGATGTGGGTTGGTTGGCTGTTTCCAAGTCACAATACACAGTACTGCAAAACTATCAATTTAAAAGAGCCCTTGGAACTTGGCTCATCTTATTGTAAGTCTCTGGCTGGGTATTTTTGTCAAATGGAAGACCTTGAGGGATTTGAAATTTGAGACTGAAAGACGTGAACTTGGGGCTCAAATGTCTACTTTGAGCACTATCTACCCAAAGGCTATTTAAGAAGCCAAAACAATAAAAACCAGATTTTGTCGATTATATTTTTTCATATCCCAAAATAATTTCACATAACTTTACATGACTGAATCCCTAACCACATTTATCCATTATGATTAATGTAGCCCATAATGATAATGCAAAATTAATGGAAGACCCAAATATGATTAACTTACTTTAAAGAAGTAACTCAGACACTTAGAAAATTTATGATCAATGGCATGCTATCATTTGCTAAATATTCAAGATATATATAATTTGTGTTTATTTGCCTTTTTTGTATGTTGTCTAATTTAAAATGCATACTTTTGAAGAGGCAGTAATGTGCACAATTCTTTTAGCCCAATGCAAACCAGCTACCAGGTCTCAGGTTCAATGTTAAGTGTACAAATTGAAACATGCAAGGGTGATGAATTAATTTGGGAGAGAAATGAGAGGAAGGACTGCATCCTTGGAGGATATCATAGGTAGAGAAACCCAAGAGGGGGAAAACAGTCAAGACACTTTTAAATAACCTTTAAAAGTCACATTGACCCTGCAGTGTTCACATAAGCATGTCCCAGGCAGAGTCTTTGCCCTTCCCTTCACTCCACTGTCTCACATCTTCTCTCCTATCACCCCAGGGCCCATGGAAGTCAAATTTGGACTGCTTTCCCTGCAGCTCAGGGCCATTGAAGGCAAAAATAACCATGAGTGGGAAACTTTCTGACACTTATAGGCTCCATGCTGACATCTTAGGCAGATACCCTAGAACATCCTCTCTTCCTCCAGCTTAAAAATGGGACAATCTGGTCTTTGTAGTGTCACATAGTTCATTCCCTTCTGTAGAACTGCCTCCTCGCCCACATTCTTCACACCCTAAAGCAAAGAGAAGAATCTAAAACCCATTGCTGCAGAGTCTGGGGCTGAGGTTGAGCGTCCCTGCCATGGTGGGCCCTGGGCTTCTGCCTTAAGAGAAGGATCCTCTGTCCGGGACTCAGAAAGCCCATCACCAACAGCAGAGTTACCTGGGAATGTCTTAGAAATGCAGATTCTCACAGTGCTACTCCCAGACCTGCTAAATCAGAAACTCTCAGGGTGGGGACTGGCAATTTGTTTGAACAGACCCTCCAGGTAACTTGGATGCCCACCCAGGTTTGAGACCTGTGAAGCTAGGTATTCCCCAACATGTCACAATCTCCCAAAGTGGATTTCACCAATAAGTTCAAGTTGAATTGATAGCATGTGGCTAACTTTTAATCTTGGCAAAAAGGATTGTTAAAAAAACATATAGCATTTCACTACAATTCAACATCACAATTCTTTCATGGAAGAAAGGACCTTTGATCACACACACACACACACACACAAAAAAAAAAAACTAAGAAAGATTTAACTTTGCAATAAAGAGCAGCCCTTCCAGCTGAATTAAATTAGGTTTTTGAAAAATGCACAGGAGCATCCTCATTTTCCTCCCCTTGCTGCTAATTGATGAAAACTCACTGGTGAACACTCTCATAAACTAGGAACTGTCTGGGGCCAGCAATTTGGAACCACTGCTCTCTATTTGTTAAATGAAAAGTTTAGTACAGGTTCCTATTGGTCAAAGCAACTGGGAGCTGTCTGTGGGGTCTTCTGGTCCATGCCTCACCTGACCAAGAGATGAAGCAAGTGATCTGGACAGAAAAGTCACAGCTTGACTCATTCTTTGCCCACGTAGCCTAGTGAATAGGCTTTCTGACCCAATGAACACATAATCTATCCCCATAAGTATAGGCATATAGTCCACTTCTCAACCCAAAGGAAGGCTGGTAACTGGCAGTATTGCCATATGTTTGATGCTACACAACTGTTCTAGCTGGCCAGTTACTAAGGGAATTGGCAGCCTTGTTCCTAGAGGAAGTTCTAGGACATGGAGAGCACCACAATAAGAGCAGTTCCTGGGCTTGCCCACAAGCTGACAACCCCCCAACTCTACTGAGGCCCTGACTTCCAAGATCCTCAGGTAGAAATAACTAGCAAAGAGCCCGAAGTGCTGCAGGCAGGAAGAGCCACCTAGCCAGAAGAGCAGAACCAGAGCTGTAAATCTCCAGTCTCCACACAGCTTTTGGTGGGGCCATGGAGTGACTGGTTCTGCGGAAGGGGTGCAGCAGGCCCTCCTGACAGTGGTTCTGAAATGCTTGTCCTTCCCTGTCCTCTGAAGTCTTTGCAGCCCAGTCATGTGACATTCCAAAGATGGCTCCACAAACACACTATCAATTGTGAGACAGGCCAAGAGAGCACAGTTGTGAAGGTGTGTGCATGGCAGGGAGGGCAGGTATTAATGAAATCATATCTGTCTACATGTGTGGACCAGAGATGGGAGGATATTCATGTAAGGAAGTGAAATGAAGCCATAGTGGGCCTAGGAAACTGGCATCTGCTGCTTCAAGCATGCCACTGGGTTTGCGTTTCCTGGCAGTTCTGCATTCTGCCTAGAGCAAAGTAGCCAGACTCTTAGAGCCCTTCAAAGTCAGCAACTCATCCCACTAGAGAAATGAGACATTCCTTTAATTAACGGTAAGAGCCATTGTTCTTGCCATGTACAATTGCCCTCTCTTGAAACCAAGGGGAAAATTATCTTCTGCCCCTTCAGTTAATCAGGGCTGAATCATAAGATATTGTTGATGAATCAAATAGCATAATTGAGCCCTTTTAATACAGCCAGCACCAGTGGAGATTGAGGGCCTCGCCTTCTCTGGCTTCTTTCCTTAAAGGTTGGGAATCTCTCTGTTCCTGCTCTTTTTGTTTGCTAGGAAATGTGGCCCTTGAAAATCCCCCTCTTATATCTCCCCCAGCTTAGCTCCCTCCCCTGGTTTACAGGCTGCTGTTGGCCCCACTAAACCTGGAGGTCCATTCTTTCCAGCCATGCCCAGCCCTCATGGTCTCCCTTTGAAAGGATCTAGGCCAGCACTCCTCACTTCCACATCAAAGGGGCAGAGAGGACAGCACAGGCTGACACCTTCCCAAAGGACATTAAGCCTATTATGGCAGCTGAGGAGAGCAGCTGACACAGCCAGGCAAAGTGGGCAATTTGGGTCATGGAAGCTGGTGATGAATAAGCTCTCCATCTACAGAAAGAATAAACTCTGACTATTGATAAAGGGAATAAATGCAAATGTCATTTGTTGGGTGCATTCAATATGCCAGGTACCGTGGTAAGAGCTTTACATAAATTATGTTTTATTTTTAGGCTTACTAGACAGACTTTATTAATAAGTTTTTTAGTTAGTGTACAACTTAAAGGCTTTCATTATGACATCTCCATACATGCATATCATTGTACATTGCTCATGTTTACGAGCTCATTATACAACTTGCAGAGGTAGGTATTACCATTCTTACATTGTTGTTGTTGTTGTTAGGTGCTGTCGAGTTGGGTATCCGACTCATAGCGACCCTCGTAGGGTTTTCAATGGCTGTTTCAGGATTGCCTTGGAAGTGGATTGCCAGGCCCTTCTCCCATTTTTGCGGTGCTGGGAATTGAACTTGGGACCTCAGAGACTGCAGCACAGCGCTCTACCAACTGAGCTAAATCCTAGCCCATGATGTTGTTGCTGTTGTTGTTAGGTGCTGTCGAGTCGGTATCCGACTCTTAGCGACCCTTGTAGGGTTTTCAATGGCTGACTGTTTCGGGATTGCCTTGGGGGTGGATTGCCAGGCCCTTCTCCCATTTTTGCAGTGCTGGGAATTGAACTCAGGTCCTCAGAGACTGCAGCACAGCGCTCTACCAAATGAGCTAAATCCCAGCCCATTCTTACTTTACAGATAAGAAAACTGAGGCACAGAGAGACTTATTCAAGAACACATGATTACTAAATAGTGGGGCAAAGATATGAATGCAGCCATCTAACTCCATGGCCCAGATCTTTACTCACTGCCCTGTCTTGCCCAAACTAAATGCCAACCCTGACCTTGGCTCTGGTGTTAGGAGTCCATTCTCGAAGCACCCCATGAGATGGATCATGTTATAACTTCACCTTGCAGAGGAGGAAGCCAAGACTCTGAAAACTTAAGCCCAAGGTAATAGGACACTGGGTGGATCAAGATAGAATGCCACCCCTGCAATTCTCATTCCAAAAGCAAAGTCCTTCCCATCAGTCTGTGCTGCACTGCTGACCTGCCAGGCTGCAGAGACCAGATTCTGCCCTTGTCTGCCTGGAAGCAGCCTGTCTATCTTCCATGTCTCCACCCATAAGAGCTTCTACCTTGGAGCTATGCACACAGCGTGTGCTCAAGATGCAAAGCTACTTCCTAAGGATGGTCTTGCCCTGACTTGGCTCCTGTAGTGATAGCTGAAACTGTTTTCATCATGGTGGCCATGTTTGCTTTTTCAGTGAGACTTTTAAATCACAATTAAAATTCTCTGACAAATATTAGCAAAGAGGTTTCTGAACACATCAAAAATGGTAGCCACATTTCAAACTGTGCTCAGCATGGTTTGGGGTGTGGGCATATTCCAAACTTAGAAAGGAATCATAGCCTAGAAAGAAGTATGGAGCACTACACCCAGTTCCTTCCCCGTTACTTATGTGATGTTGCAGAACTGGTTTCTTCTTGTGAGGCCCCAGTCTTCCCACCTGTAAGATGGCAATGTTGAATTAAGATGGTCGCAACCCAACTTAGGGCTGGGATTTAGCTCAGTTGGTAGAGCACTGTGCTGCAGTCTCTGAGGTCCCGAGTTCAATTCCCAGCACCGCAAAAATGGGAGAAGGGCCTGGCAATCCATTCCCAAGGTAATCCTGAAATGGTCAGCCATTGAAAACCCTATGAGGGTTGCTATGAGTCGGATACCAACTTGACGGCACCTAACAACAACAACCCAACTTAAACTAAATAATTGTGAGTAATGATGGCATTTCCCCAGAGGGGCAGAATAGGACTGGTGCTTCTTTTACAAGTGACCCCCCTGGTTCTAGCTCTGGGCCCCACTTCTCTATCTTGCTCCCACATAAAAATATATGATCAAAATACTAGGTTAGCTTGGAAGTCATCAAGTGCCTTTTGCTGCCTCCTTAAAGTATAGATTCAAGAAGCGTGAGTTTAACCCCTGTGTTTCTGATCCTGAAACAAAGGAGGACTTCACTTTTAGCCCTCGCCATGCCTCATTTTCCAGTGCCTCTAGAAACAAACTATGCAAAAGACAATATTTCAAAATTACTCTGTATTTTTAGATCTTTACGTTTTCTTTTTAGTCATAATCCCATGAGTGATACAATAGCTTATGTCCTTGATGAGATAATACATATTTAAAAAGATAAAATATGTCCAGCTAAAAATTTCAGTGAAAAGTACTTCTTCTCTGAAGTCTTCCCAGTAGAGATTCTAAAGACTGATCCCATGACCTGCATTCTTCTTGTCCCGTTCCATATGATGAGTTTTCAAAGCCACATGGTAAGTTACTATTTGTAGATTGTAGATACTCTCTGTAGTTCATTGACCATGTAACATATTTTAACAAAGGACTTTCTACAATGCACTTATGATCCAAACCCCATGTGAAGCTTGAGGAGATTCTTTGAACTGATTTTCTGATTATATCAAAAATTCACTTCAGTGTCTTCACTGATAATTTAATCAACTCCCCAGCTTGTCCAAATGTGCCCTCCTGGGGTCATGATTAGTCACCCAGATCAGCCACTGAGAGGAGCCAGGTCAATCCTGGCTTATGAAAATGGACTTGAGGTGAACTGAAGTCAGTGTCCCTGGCCAACAGTAGGCTCAGGAATCATAGGGCCCATCTACAGGAGATGCCAGTCCAAAGGGGCCAGGTAGAGAGACAGAAAAAGGGTCTACGATAAAGGGTTTCAGCAGCCAGGAAGGCTGCATTCCCCCATTATGCTGTGGGAACAAACAACCTCTAAAATGTGAGTGGCTTATCAGAACAAAAAATTTGTTTCTCACTCACATTTTGTAACTTTGTGTCACTCATGGACACAAGCCATCTGGTTGAAACATGGAGAAGAATGGAGGTTGCAGGCTTTCCACTGCCTCAAGCCTAGAAAAGAAATACTTCTTCATACATTTCATTGGCTAGAATGAGTCACATGATCCCAACTGCAAAGGTTGCTGGGATATATAGTTTTCCTTCTGGCCAGGAAAGTCAGATGATAGTGAGCACAAGTAGTAGTAGTAGTAGTGGTAGTAGTTGTTGTTATTGTTGTTGTTGTTGTTGTTAGGTGCCATCAAATCGGTATCTGACTCATAGCAACCCTAGGTACAATAGATGAAACACTATTGTCAGTGCTTCTCTGCTGTTCATAGGGTTTTCAATGGCAGATTGATTTTTGGAAGTGGGTTTCCAGGTCTTTCTCCTAAGCCTACAGCACATGGTGTTCCCAGGCGGTCTCCCATCCAAGTACTAACCAGGCCCTACCCTGCTTAGCTTCTGAGATATGATGGGATCGAATGCTGCAGGCCGTTGTTGTTGTTATTAGGTGCAGTCAAGTCGGGTGCTTCTCATAGTGACCCTCCTAGGGTTTTCAATGGCTGATTGTTTTGGGATTGATTTGGTCATGGATTGCCAGGTCCTTCTCCCATAGTGAGCACAAGTACCATCTGCTAAAAGGGTAGAGCATCAGGGTACACGGTTGAGGAACCAATGAGGTAGGGTGGATGGCAAGGGAGCCTGCAGCGATTTGGGAAGGCTCATCACAACCCCACTCTTCTTAGAACTTGAGTGAGCTCTAAAGAAGTCAACAGGTTTTGGAAAACTCTGAATACTGGGAAAATGGGTTGAGGTTTACCTCTGTTGGTAGAGCGCTTGCTCTGCATACTCTGATACCCTGGGTTTGACCCCAGCACCACAAAAACGGAAGGACCTGGCAACCCACTCTCAAAACAATCCTAAAACAATCAGCCACCAAGAACCCTGTGAATAGCAGAGGAGCACTGGTGTAGTGCCAGGCAGGGTGCAGCATAGGGGAGTGTTTTGTTCTGTTTTGCACAGGGTCACGATGAGTCAGACCCTATTCAAGACACCTAATGACAATAAAAACAACAGGAAAAAATGTTAGCTTTTAAAGGGGCCTTCCTATTCTATTGCTTTAACATCCTATAAATTCTATAATTTTATCTTTATATAACTATCAACCCTACAACCAATTTTTTCAATAAAATTATGTGAGCTTTAGTTATGAAATTTCTCACTATCTTCATCATTAAGGGAATCTAAGAAATTAATAATTTAAAGATCCACCTTTGGCAAAGCCAAGCAGTCAACATGTGCACCTAGAATCACAATCCCCTGTGGGACTGAAGGATTAGCGATTGAATAGGAATGATGACTTTGAGTTTTTTTGTTTGTTTGTTTTTTTTAATTGAGGTTCCAAACCACCCTTCTCTCATTTAGTTCATCTTAACCAAAGTTTCAAATGTATAAACATTTCCATATATTTTCTTATCTTCCTCCAACTCCTGAGTAAGAGATAAGATAGCATTTTATCTAATTGCATTCTTTTCAGAATTGCGTATCAGAAAGGAAGATTTCCTTTCTTTAATTGAGTTTGGTTCCATGGGCTATAAAATAGGGACAATCCAACCTACCTCATAGAAATGTTTTGAGAATTAATAAGATGGTAACAGGAGAGACTTTGGAGAATGAGAGTTTAGAACTGGTTAGAGTCAGGTAAGTTTTTTGAGACAGGGCTACTTCCCCTATTTATCCAAAACTTAGAAACTAAACAGATGCAGGTGCTATAGCAAGAGATAACAATAGATGTAAAACACTTGGCATTGTTCTTGGCACACAGAAGTGCTCTGCAAGGTCAATATTAGTACCACCAATGCCATTCCAATCACTGTTATTACTGCTGCTTCTCATGCGGTCACTTCCAACCCTGCTATGATGTGTGTTCTGTTAGGTCTTTGTTTTAATGAACCACACTCTGCTTACGGAAATAGCTCTTTCTTCTAGGGATGCTCGTTACCAGCACATAAGGTATGTTTTCCTTTCTAGTCCTGGAACACTGCCTGGGTTCTCCTGCTTTTCCCAGACCTCTCTTCTTTTTGCTTTTTACAGTAGTTTCTGGGGATGGAAACCATGGTAGCAGACTCAATGCCTTGTCCCGCTTCTTATTGACATCGAAGCTTTCAATGGTGTCATTACTCTCATTTTCTTTTATGAATTGCAGTGCCGGTGGCAGATATCAAAGCCGTGGTGACGGGAAAGGACTGCCCTCATATGAAAGAGAAAGGTGCCCTTAAACAAAACAAGGTATGATTTCCAAATTATTGCAACCAGCTCCATCTGCGCAATGCAGTCAGCAAGAGTGGTGGTTTCAACCCTCTTTTGTAGCCATGTGTGTGGTGTGTGTGTGTGTGTGTGTGTGTGTGTGTGTGTGTGTGTCACTCGAGTGTTTTATATAGAGCTGCACATCTTAGCTCTCCTTGTTCCTCTGCTTACTCATTACGTCTCTTCCCCTCATTTTTGCTCTATGACCATTTTTCTAGTTCCCATCATGTCTGCCATCCTCTCACTTCCTGTCTACTCCCAACCCTGGGAATTACCAGGGCTATTCTCCTCTTACCCTCTGCTGAGCCTCCTCCACTCATCCCCACCCCTTCTGTAGGCCTGTCCTTAACTCCTGGTTATGCCCATTTCTCCCTTCCTGGATCACCTCCATAGCAGCCTCACTGGGATCTCAGTAAAGCCTAGGACAAGCAGCTGGCTTAAAAATCTTAGAAAACTTTGCCAGGCGTGGTGGCACACGCCTGTAATCCCAGCGGCCTGGGAGGCGGAGGCAGAAGGATTGCAAGTTTGAGACCAGCAGCAGTCTGTGTGATTTAGCAAGACCCTATCTCAAAAAGTAAAAAAATGGGCTGAGGGTGCAGCTCAGTGGTCCAGCACTTGCAAAGCATGCAAGCGCGAGGACCTAGGTTCAAACACCAGTACCACGAAAAAAAAATCTTAGAAAATGTTAAGGACCTGATACCCTGCAGCATTGTGGAAAGTAAGCTGTGAAATATCTGAGCCCTAACGTAAAGGAAAACATCTTCCTAGAGGTGTAGATGGCTTAAGCCCCCTTTGCAATGCTGCATTCCTCCTAGTGTTCCAACAACTTGTCAGGGTGATAGTCCTCTCTCCGTGACAGAGGGTGCAGGAGGGAGCGTTATGTTATGTGAAGAGACATGATTTCCCTTGCTTCGAGTTTGAAGGTATTTGTCCTCAGCAGGGCCTTCTTGGGGTCAGTTCTTTGCTTATACCTCTGCATCTTGTGATATGTATCATCCCTAAACAAAAGTAGCCACATTTAGCTGGGTGTGGTGTCTTACACCTATAATCCCAGCACTTGGGAGGCTGAGGCAGGAGGATCACAAGATCAATGCCAGCCTGGATGATACAGCAAGACTCTGTTTTGCTGGGCACCATGGAACATGCCTGTAATCCTAGCCACTCAAGAGGCTGAAGCTGGAACATTGTGAGTTCAAGGCCAGAGGCAGCTGGTGCAATTTAGACCCTGTCTTAATTTTTTTTTTTTTTTAATTTTTAAAGGGGCTGGAGGTGCAGCTCAGTGGTAAAGCACTTGCCTGGCATGCATGATGCCCTGGAATCAACCCCGCAGTGCTGTAGAGAGGGGACTATCCAGATTTATTGGGCTGTTCCAGACCTCTTAGCATCAAAAGTGTCACAAAGATCAATAAGTTGATTCTTTATTTTCAGCATCAGTATGTAAGAGGAATTTAAAAATGATACATGTCCTATTTATCAATCAGGATTAAAATAGTCTCTGCTTTATAATTTCAAACAGTGTAAATGGGAATCCAAGTCTTTGCAGGATGACCATATCTAAACCTATGGAAAAACAGCTGAACATGATGGTGCACACCTCTAATCCCAGCAACTCGGGAGGCTGAGGCAAGAGGATAGCAAGTTTGAGGCCACAGGGAGCCTGTGTAACTTAATGAGATCCTTTCTCAAAATAAAAAATTGAGCCAAGGGTACAGCTCAGTGGTAGATCACTTGCAAAGTATGTGGAAGGCCCTGGGTTCAACTCTCAAGTACTGCAAAAAAATAAAGAAATAAAAATAAAAGTTGTTGTTGTTGTTGTTAGGTGCCATCAAGTCAGTATCCGACTCATAGTGACCTACATACAATGGGCAAAACACTATTGTCAGTGCTTCTCTGCTGTTCATAGGGTTTTCTATGGCAGACTGATTTTTGGGAGTGGATTGCCAGCTCCTTCTCCCAAGCCTACAGCACCTGGTGTTCCCAGGCGGTCTTCCATCCAAGTACTAACCAGGCCCAACCCTGCTTAGCTTCTAAGATATGACAGGATCAGATGCCACAGGGCTACAGCTGCAGGCAAAAATAAAAGTAATATGAAAATATTGTTCAGTGTGACATAAAGGAGTGTTGCAGCCAAGGAAGCTGATTGCAAGATCTGGGGTACTTTTTCAATTTCCCCAGTCCTAGGTATTAAAACTAAGGCTTCATGTATGGTAGGCAAGTGCTCTACTGCTGAAGTGTGCCCCAGCCCCTTTCATTTATTATTTTTGAGACATGGTCTCACTAAATTGTATAGGCTGCCTCTGGCCTTGAACTTGTGATCCTCCTGTCACAGCCTTCCATGTAACTGGGATTACAGGTGTGCACCATAGCACCAGACAGATCTTTGCTTTTTGTTGTTGCTAGGTGCCATTGAGACAATATCCGACTCATAGCAACCCTACATATAACAGACAAAACACTTTGTCAGTGTTTTTCTGCTATTCATAGGGTTTTCAATGGCAGATTGAGTTTTGGGAGTGAATTGCCAGGTCCGTCTCACAAGCCTACAGCACCTGGTGTTCCCAGATGGTCTCCCATCCAAGTACTAACCAGGCCAGGCCCTGCTTAGCTTCCAAGATCTGATGGGGTCGGATGCTACAGGGCTATGGCTGCAGGCCTTTGCTTCTTAAGTTATATAGTTCACCTCCAGTCCATGTGCATTCCTTCTGTGTTAAGCCCACCACCGCACGTTCACGTCATGTACTTAAATGCAAGCATAATAATGCAAAGGCATGCCAGAGAGGCCAGGGTCTGTGAGTTACCTGTTAAGGGGGTTTCCCTGATGTGGGGCAACAGGGATGCTATAACTCATCAGATTTCAGGGAGAATCCTGATCTGTAGCAGCAAGGCCCCAGCTTTCCTGCTTTGCCTCTTATGGGGCTGACTGCTTTCGGCGCCAGCAGGGATTACCATATGCTCCACACGTCAGGTTTCAGCCCTGGATCTGCTCAGTGCCAGCCAAGGTTCACTGGTTGTGTAACACTTGGAGTCGAGCAGGAAACAATGTAAGGAAATTGACAGAAAGAAGAGTCTGACTCAGAGAAGGCCAGGAGAGCTAAAGCTAGCTGCCAGGACTTGAACATACTGATTAGGGACAGAGGATTATGTAAAAGAGGTTCCCAGAGACCTTCTACTTCAGTCTCAACAAGTAAAGAGCTTGAGAGTTGTCACTCCCATCCTTACAGTAAGAAGAAGCTGAGCAAAGTGGAAATCAACAGCTTTTCTTGGGCCTGTCAGAGATTTGAAGATGCAAGTAAAGCATTACCATGGAATGTGGAGTCACCTTTCTGCTTACCTGCACCAGAATCCCCTGGAGCCCTAAACTCTAGACACACCTATGGCTTTTTTTGTTTGTTTGTTTTTGTTTTTGTTTTGAGACAGAATCTTGCTACGTAGCCCAGGCTGGCATTGAACTTGTGATCCTCCTGCCTTGGCCTTCCAAGGGCTGAGATTACAGATGTGAACCACCACATCTGGCTTGGCATTTTTGATGAATTACTAGAGGCTAAGTACGGACCAGTTGTTAGAGTAAGAAACTCCTTGAGATTGCAATCTTAGGGGGTTGGGGTACACTTTTATGCATTCCAGAAACCTCAGCAGGTACCCACTGTGAAAACTGGAGAAAAAGCCCCTATGACTCTGGCCAGGGATGTGGAAGAGTAATTGCAGAGTATGCCAGAGCCTTCTTCATAACAAAGTCCTATTTTCCAGGCTTTTATCCCAAATAGGGGAAAGGAATCCTCTATTTCCAGCCCCTGTTAGCATCCCTGCCTGAACCGTGGGTTTGGAACAGAGGGAGACATAGTCAAGGGTGATCTAGGCCTCAACAAATTATTTGGAAATTCTCCAACTGGGACAAGAGGGAAGTGACGGGGATAAGCCTGCGCCACTGAAGACATTCTTAAGATGACAGCCCTATGACCCAAGACCCTGAAAGAATGAGACTTAGTTAGAAAATTATAGAATGCTATACCTCCCCTAGGCCTGCAGCTATAGCACTGTGGCCTCCAATCCTGTCAAATCTCAGAAGCTAAGCAGGGCTGGGCCTGGTTAGTGCTTGGATGGGAGACCACCTGGGAATACCAGGGGCTGTAGGATTGGGAGAAGGACCCAACAACCCACTCCCAAAAAACAATCAGCCATTGAAAACCCTATGAACAGCAGAGAAGCACTCACAATAGTGTTTCACCTGTTGTATGTAGGGTCGCTATGAGTTGGACACCGACTCGACAGCACCAAACAACAACAACATACCTCCCCTATTCCTTCCCACTGCATCAGTAAGACTCCAAAGTAACAGCAGTGGACTGTGGCTGAATGATCTGCAAGGCACAGACTCTCTGAAGAAGATGACTTAGGGAAGCCAAAATCAGTATAGGAAACAAGGATGCTAGAGGAATTTGCTGGCCCTGTAGCTACAGCAGACATTAAACATAGCCCAGTTCCTTCAATTATCATTGTAAAGTCCTGTTTATCTTATTTCCTATTACCTGACAGAACAAGTCTCGATTCAAAAAAAAAAAAAAAAAATTATAGGCGTGACAAAAAAAAGAAAGAAAGAAAAGAAAAAACACTGTCTGAGCCAGGTATAGTGGTGCTCACCTGTAATGCTAGCAACGTGGAAGACTGAGGCAGGAGGAACTCAGGTTCAAGGCCAGAGGCAGCCTACATAACTTAGTGAGGCCCTATCTCAATTTAAAAAATGAAAAAGGGACTTGGGGTATAGCTCCGTGACAGAGCACTTGCAAAGTATGTGTGAGGCTCTGGGCCCAGCCCCCTACTACCAAAAAAAAAAAAAAAAAAAAAAAAAAAAGAAAGAAAGAAAAGAAAAAAAGTATAAACCAGAATCCCAATATATTACACAAATATTGGACTTGTCAGATAGGGAATTTAAAATAACTGTGATTAAAATGTCCTGGGCTCTAAAGGGAAAAGTAGACAACATGAGAAATATTAAAAGGAATTGGTTCAGTCAGAATGATAATGATATAGGCCAGAAACTTGAATCTACATCCATAAAGGAAGAATATCAGAGAAAGACTAAATGAAGATAAATTTAAATTTTTAATTTTATTGTTAAACCATCTAAAAGATAACTGATCATTGTTTAAGATCATAATAGGAGGAATATATTGGATCATTAAAGCATATAGAGAAATGGAATGAATGACTGCAAAGTTACAAGGTACAGGAGGAATGTGGAAACTCATTTTAAAAAAGAAGACAAAAAGAGAAGGAAAAAGATTCAAAGAACAAAGGCAACAAGTAGAAAAGAGTTACCAATGTAGTCCTTACTAATCTAACCATATCAATAATCACTTTGAATATAAATTGCCTAAACACATCAGTTTAAAGATAGAGATTTTCAAGCTGAGTTAAAAAATCAAAAGGACCCAACTGGTAGAGTGCTGCTGTGCACTCTCTGAGGACCCAGGTTCACTCTTTGAGGACCCAGGACCACCACTGCAAAAGTGGGAGAAGGCCAAGACAATCCATTCTCAAAACAATCTCAAAACAACCAATCATTGAAAACCCTATGAGGGTCACCATGAATCAGACCCAACTCAATGGCACCTAATAACAACTATATGTTATTTACAAGAAACTCACTTTAAATATAATACTAAGATAGACTAAAAGTAATGGGATGAAGAAAGACATATCATGCTAATACTAATCAAAAGAAATCTGGAGTAGCTAGATTAATTTTAAAAAATCACACTTGGGAACAAAGAAAATTATCAAGGGGTCCATTCTCCAAGATAAAATGATGATGTCACATGTGTATGGACTTAATAAGATTTCAAAATGAATGACTCACAAAACTGATAGAACTGAAAGAAGAAATATACAAATCCACTATTATACTGGTGACTTCAGTATCCTTCTCTCAGTAATCGATAGATCAAACAGGTAGAAAATCAGAAAGCATATTGATGACTTGAACAGCACAGTCAGTAAACTTGATCTAATAAATATTAATAGTATAATCCAACCAATGAATACATCCTTCTCAAGCTTAGAGGAAACATTCATCAAGACACTATATTCTGGACCATAAAACATAGCTTAAATTAAGAATGGCAATCCTACAAAGTGTAATATCAGATTACAATAGACTTAAACTAGAAATCAACAGCAGAAATATAGCTTAAAAAATCCCCAAATATTTGGGAAGTTAACATCATACTTCTAAATAACTCATAATTTGAAGAGGTCTCAAGAGAAATTATAGCATACAATAAAATAAATTTTTATTTTTATTCAAAATAAAAAGCTGGTTTTTGCTGTGTGTTCTAAGTTGGGCACTTCTGGCATTATTTCATTAGATTTGGGGCTTGTGGTTAGGGAGTCACCATGTAACCACAAAAGGGCAGATCTCACGGAATCAAATTGACTCAGGTAAGAGTAAATTTGATGTAGGAGAAGCTATCATCTTCTCATGTTCCAGAACCCAGCTTTTGTTTTGCCAGTGTGATTCTTGAGCTGGAAGTAAGCAGATTTTACTAGAAGCTGGTATCTTGGTATCAGCTAGAAACCCCTGGTTTACTTCATCATTCATTCATTTGGTAACTGTATTGAGCATTTCCTTTGTGCTAGATCTAGGACTCCAAAGATAAATATGGCCTGGCTCTTGGCCGTGGATGTCTAACAGATAAGATTTTTACATAAACATGCAATTATAATTCATCATCTGTGCCAAATAATAAAATAAAATAAATACAGGGGTAGCCTGGGAGAATTAAGAACAGCTCCTGGAGGAAGTGGCACCTGAGCTGAGTTTTGGAAGGGCACTGGCCAGGTGGAAAAGTGAGGACAAGACTTTCCAGGTGGACAAAACAGTATGTATAGAGGTCCCGGGGCCTTTCCAAAAGGGAAAGGGCATCATGTGATTGGGAAACAGTGAGTTCCAAGCACAGGAGAAGAAAATGGGTTGGAGAACTATTGGCAGAGACTGTTGTTAAGATAAACTGAAGCCAGAAAGGTCTAGCTATGAAGAAGACAATCTCTCTACTTCATACTACATGAATGAATGATTATTTTTGCCTTTAAAATAGAAACTCAAATTCATAGGTATGTAGGTAAGTATCATGGTACTATAGCTATGATACCTACTACTATATCTGTGTGCTATTTAGCACCCACATATGCCAAACTGAACCCTGTGTCTTTCATCAAAATACTCTGTACGCAAGGTGACCTGGATAGATGGAGAACCAGTGTAGTTGAGGGGGGTCTGAGAAAAATGGCCAATGTGGTATGTTACCCCAGAATGATATAAAACATGCCTTCCAATTCTATATTCTGAAAACATTTCATGTAAAACTCTGTTCTTGTATTATCAGGACACCATTTTTTATTAGAAATTTTTAATGTACACCTTAATGTGTTTCATTCTGACATGCTTTTCATTGTGATATTTCCATATGTGTATTTTGTTGTACCTTACACAGATATGTTCCTGCTTACCCTCTTGTGCACTTCCTCCCCCTATCCCACCCTCCCTGCAAAGACTTCTCGTCCATTTGCTTGTCTTTTTATGGTAATATTTTTCTATATATCCTTGGGTTCTGATTATGTTTAAAATTGAAACTTTTTCTGTAGTGAACTTCCTTTTTACATTGTCAGTACTATTAAGTGAATTTTCTAGCCCATCTATATTAATACCATTCTTAGGTATTATTGGTATTATTATAATTATTTCCAGGACTATTAATGTTGGGCTGTTCACCCTGAGGTCACCCACCCCCATTCCTCATTCCTCCTTGTTCCTCCTCTCCCTCCTTTCCTCTCCCAGAATTTCCTCCTTTTGCTACATCCCTCCCTCCTTCTTTTGTGGTCCCCAAATTATCTCTTCTCCACTAGGTCGGTCAGTCTATCATTTGACCCATGGAAGAATACACGTTCAAACCTGGACCAAGGCGCCATGTATTTTTCTGAATGTCCACCAATTTCATGTGTCCCAGTGCAGAGGGTTTAGTATGAGGTCAGAGGCTCCTGGGCATGGAATAATATCCTGATCCTTGGGCCTCTTCTCTCCTTAGAATTCAGCCCAGCTAGAACCTTCTAAAGGGCAGGGAGGCAGGTGTGCCTCAGTGGAACAGGCTAGGGGAAAGCTGCATATAGGTATAATTCTTCACAGAATTAAATCCAGAGGGAATGAAAGACTTTCAGTTGTATGCAACAGAGCCCCACAGCATTGCATGTCTCACTGAGTGTTGTGTTATGTGGCAGGATGGCCCTGAGGGAGACACTGTCCCAGATCTGTGACAGTCTGCTTGGCCACCACCTGGCCCTCTCTCCCTAATGGGCAGTGTGAACAGGTGGCAGGTTCTGGAGGGTTGGCTCCCAAGGTGGCATGGCTCCTGGCTCTGTAACCTCCCTCCTCCAAGCGGTGCAGAGCTAACCTCCACCAATGACTCAGGGACAGCAAAGTGGGGCATCAATAAAACCCTTTATAAGTGAGAGCACTCTTTCACACCAGCGTCCAGTGCACAGAATTCATTCCTCCCACTTCTCACAGGCATCCTTAGTGAAATTAAAGTGGGGATTGACATTCCCATGAACTCCCCGTCTCCTGCCTGTGTCTATAGGAATCTAGGTCACGCCAGCTCCAAGCATTCATGTCCTGAGCAGTTTATGCTATGCATGGTCAAACCCCAAAGTCAGCGTGCTCCTTCCTCTTTCTTCTTTCCCTGTCCTTCTGCAGAAGAGAAAGTGTCACAGCACTAACCTTGCTGGTGCTCTGGTCTCATGTGACTTTAGCACTTAGTCTGGAATATGCTGATGTTTGCTTCAGCTGCTGTCATGAGGGGAAAATTGGCCATGTGATTTCCCTGAGCAAAGCTGCAGCTGAGGTGGAGGATCAGGCCAAAAGACCTTGATAAATTTCCCCCTGTCCTGTCTACCTCCAAGAGCATCTCACACTGCTGTACTATCCTGACCTGTTCTTCTAAAGCAAAGCCATCCTCCTAGTCTCTCAACTAGAGTGAGAGAGCTTTCCTTATGAATGACTCTCAGATCAGTCATGAAATTGTCATTTACACAGCAGCTCTAATCTGAAAAAATTTCTTATAAATTTATGAGGTTAGAACGTAACATTTTATTGGAAAAAAATATTTTGAAAAGAAACAACCTATGATCCTAGTACCTTGTCCTAACTTGTGATTTCCTTGATACCCAAAGCAGAGCAAAATATTTAGCTTCTCCTAATTGCCTTACAGATAATAATATGTAACTTTTGCTTGCTTTTCTTTTTTTAAGAATAACTCCAGGAGTGGTATTTTAGGTTCTTGATATGTATTGTCTTACTGATTTTTTTTTAAAAAAAGATGATACCTTTAATAGGACTATAACTGTTCTAATTATAAATTAAAAGACCTAAGAAATATGGTTATGGAATAGGTGCCATACTCAATGGAAAACTGTGTTTGTTTGTTTGTTTGTGTTGAGCTCCTTTACTCCACCTCATCTTCACTGGGCAAGCCTGAATGGAGGGATAAGAAGAAACAGAGTAAGGAAGAGCTTCCATTGTATAACTCAGCCTTCTTTCTTTTGAGTGTTTCTATTTCTGGCAGGGTGAGGAGACAATTCAAGTATGAGGTTCTGGGAGATTTCACTTCAAAACAAAGCAGCTCCCTCTTAGTGAGGGGACAGCTGGAGGTGAGCCAGACACAAGAACCCCCCGAGAGCCAGGAATAGCGTGCTGGTGGGCTGCACTGGTGGAGGATCCAGCTAACACTGTGTCTTTGGGGTTCGCTTTGGAAGAACTCTTTAACTCATCAGATATTCTGAAATCTGGAGGCACTGACATCATCTTTTTGCCTTCTATCTTCTTCCTGGGGCATTTATGCTGTGAGTCCCCCACCAAAGGCAAATCCTCCAGCAGTTATTAAGGTGGAGAATGATGGCGAGAGAGGCGGCTCCCTAAGAAAAAATGCTTTGTGGGCAATTTCTGAGTAGTGTGGCTCCCAGATCACAGCAGGGGATGGTCAACAGAAGTGCCTGACAAAGGTACAGAGAAGAAAGGTGTGCTGGGACACATGTGTGATGGCACTGCAGAGTCTGGTACGGATACACTTGGCGCTTCTCCTCCAGGTCAGGAGCTCCTAGGCCCTTACAATGAGCTGCTGCCTCTCCTCTTCCAGAGCCTTGCTGCTGACTTCCCAGACCAGGAGAACCATCATGGGACCCAATGTCAGCACAGCACATATAATCTGAAAAGTGACTTTTTTTTTTAACATAAATATTAGGCATGAGGCGGGGCATGGTGGCATACACCTGTAATCCCAGCGGCTCTGGAGGCAGAGGCAGGAGGATCGCAAGTTCGAGACCAGAGGCACTCTGCATAACTTAGTAAGACCCTGTCTCAAAAACTAAAATAATGGGCTGGAGGCGGCAGCTCAGTGGTCCAGCACTTGCAAAGTATGCAAGTGCAAGGCCCTGGGTTCAACCCCCAGTACTGCCAAAAAAAAAAAAAAAAAAAGGCTCTTGGCTAAAGTCATCCAGCTACAATGAAGTGAAGTGTGGGCATGGCTCATAGTGTGCACTCAAGATATGCTCACAGTGAATGGGTCCAGGCCGGCTCTCACTCGAGCCCAGGCTTCTCCTTTATATCCTGCAGCCTCAAGTGGATAAAGCTGCTCTTTGTGTGCCCTTTGCTCTATAGTAGTGCAAAGATCAGAAGACACACATCAAGGTAGGGGTTCACCCAGAAGTTTTGTTACCGCTCGTGTAGATTCTGCCCTTTGGGGTGTTCATACCTTTATGTACCTCTATTGGGGGTGATAGAAGGCAGGGCAACTCTTGATGCTGCTGATTGGGAACAGAGATGTTGAAGTAAGAATAGCACAGCTTTGGGGCCATGTGGGCTTCACCTCTCTAAGCCCTGCCCCATAAAAGGGCCATGATGATTCTTGCTACGTAGGCTGTCATGAGAATTGAGATGGTTCATCTGGGCTGGTCCTAAATGGAGAGATGGCTTCTGGCTGTGAGTCTTGAAAAGTGTGCCCCTTCCTCCCACCTGCCAGCCACATCGCTGCTCCTCTTGTCTGGACAGGCAACAGGCCCTACTCCATGTTCAAGCTGCAACCATTTGTACCTGCAGAGAATGGACCAGTTTTATTTAATGTGATATTTTCTCTAATCTCTTGTAGGAGGTGCTTGAACTTGCTTTCTCCATCTTGTATGACTCAAACTGCCAACTCAATTTCATTGCTCCTGACAAGCATGAGGTAAGAGCTTCATTGGGTTAATTTATGAGAGAATAGCACATTGTCTCTAGAAAAATGAGCAGAAGGAAAAAATATTGGAAAGGAAGCAATTTCATTTTTTTAAAAAAAAAAAAACCTGCCTGAGGAAATCATGAGCCAAAGGACATCTTGTTGACTTAGAATAGCATAGAAACCTCTTGAAAAACTGGCGGTATAACAGATCGTACTTCTTAGCAGGTGGATTGATAGTTCGTGGATTTTAGACAGCTTTCCATTGCTGTCACAAAATGCCTGAGATAATCAACCTAGAAGGAGGAAAGGTTTAGTTTGGCCCCCAGTTTCAGAGGTTTCCATCTGATTGGCTTGCCCCATTGTCTTTGGATGTGAAGGAGGAAGCTGCCCACCTCATGGCAGCTGGGAAGCAAAGAGAGAGAGGAAGGGGCTAGCATCCCAAAATCCCCTTCAAAGGCACCCCTGTACCATGACCTAACTTTCTTTTTATAGGGCTTCACCCACTAAAAAATCACCTCCAAATAGCACCACAGGCTGGTAACCAAGACTTTAATACATAAGCTTTTGGGAGATATTGAAGGTCCAAACTATAGTATCATAGTAAGGAAAATGGATGTACAAATGCCTGAGACTCAGCAAAGCCATAATTGTTGTTCCAGAGGAAGAAACATCTCTGGCTAGAGCTTTGGTTTTCATTGAATATTTAGTTTTTGATATGGATTTTCCCAAGACATACTAGCCTCTATTCTTTAAAACATCTGATAAAGTAGGTTCTCTCCCATGTTTCTTTAAGCTATTTTAAGACATTCAGGGCTGTCTCTGCTGTTGGAATTTTATTTCCAAGATGCTTTTATTCCTTTTTGACATCTTGTTATACATATAATTTGTTTCTCTTCTTGAAGTACACTGTCAGCTATATTTAAAATATTTAGCATAAATCTAGGAAAATGCATTTGTAAGATAAAGTAGCGATTATGGGTGATTTAACTTCTTCTCTTGTAAACTAGAACCCAATCTTGTGCTTGAAACTTTATTTTTAGATAATACCATTCAATTTTTTGTTTTGCATGTAGCTGCATGAACGGCTTTTAGAAAAGAAGGGAACATTTTAATAGAATCTGACTTTTGTTCCCCATTTCCCCTAGGAGATTCAGCTCATTTAGAAGGTATTTAGTATCTGGTTTTCACTGGTTTGAAGCTTTTGAATAAAATTGTACATCCCAAAGAAACAGGAAAGATTAGACACAAATCCTGCATTTAGAATGCTGCTTAAATATAATTCTGTGTCACTTGACATTTAGTTTGCAGAAGGGTAAGACTTTGTCTTCATCTTTCTGAAAATAGATTCTGTATCCTACTATTTCTGTTTTTAGATAAAATTGTGGTTATGCACAGGCCAACATATATAAGATGTAGAGAGCAGTACAGAAAGCTGCTTAAAATAGTAGAACTTTGGCTGTTATTTAAATTGATGCCAGACTATTTTGCCCAGAGTGTGTACATTAATTCCAGAGAAGGATAAATGCCATGGGACTGCCAGATTTTTTATTCATTTCTGCCACTTCTTTATAGCTAAAATGAGGAGAAAATGCTATGCATGTATGAACACTTTTGATTTCTTCAAAACACTTGCATATCTATTACTTCATTTTATTTTCATCAATACTCCACAGACTAGAGTTTTAGAGGTATCTTTCTTTATTAAATGAAGAGAGACTAGGTTCCCTGAACTGAATACTTCAACAACAAAAAGGATAATAGTAATTATAACTAGCCTGGCTCACTCTGTGCCAGGCCTCATTGAATGAGGATATGCATGTGCATCCTCAATCCTTATATGACTCTAAAAGAAACAAACCAACACTACCCCATTTTGCAAACAAGGAAATTGAGGTAGAGAGAGGATAAGAGACTTCCCAAGGTCAAGGAGGAAGTGACAGAACTGGGATTTGAACCCTGGCTGTCTTGCTTCAGAAACCCCATCCTGTGAGCCCCTGCCCAGGGGAGGGACTTCCTGCCAATCCAGTCACTTGGCTTCAGCACATCCAACTCCCAGCCAGGCTACACCCCACTGAGTCTTCCCTTCACACCCAGCTGCCACCATCCAGGTTATTTTGAAGCATATCTAGACACCATATCATCTTATTTATAAATATTCATATATGTAGCTCTCACTAATGAAGAGTCCATTTTGAAATGTAACAGCAATACCATTATCACACCTAAATACATTAATCAAGTGGGTGGTTTTAGTACCACCATGTTTTCAAATTTCTCCAATTATCTAAGTTGTGTATTTTTTTCTTTTATACTTTGTTCAAGTCAGAATCCAGATAAGATCCATTTCAACTGGCTGGCATTTTTATTAGGTTTCTCCTTTCTTTTTCTTTCTCTCACAACCATGTGCATGTGCTTTTTTCCTTGCAAGTTATTCATTGAAGAAACCAGGTCATCACTTCTGTAACACTGTGGCTAGTCAGGATTGTGCTGATGACAAATGTGCATGTGTTTACTATTGCTACTGCAACCAGTGACCACAAACTCAGTGTTAGGTTTAACAATCCAAATTTATTATCTTAAGATTCTGGAGATCAGAATTTCAGTGTGGGTCTCCCTGAGCTAACATCCTGGAGCCGGCAGGCTGCTTCCCTTCCTGGAGCTGCAGGGGAGAACTGTGTACTCGTCTTTTGTATTCTAGAGGCCGCCTGCTGCCTTGGCCTCCATCAGTGTCCACAATGGTGGCTGGAGCCTCTAATCAGACTATGCTGATCCCCTAGTCCACAGTCAACTTTCTCTCCACCTCTCACTTTTCTGATGCTTCCTTCTCTCTTACTTTTTTAGGATCCTTGGGATTACATTGGATCCACCTGGAGGATCCAAAATCTCTCTATTTCCCCATCAGCTGATGGCAACCTTAATTCCCTTTGCCACATAACCTAATTTCTTCACAGGATCTAGGGAGTAAGATGTGGACATCTTTGAAACACAGATATTTTTCTCTCCGCCCCAACCTGGAACAACATTTTACATACCTGTCTGTCCCCAGAATTTCCTATAAACTGGTAGTTAGAAGACTAACCAAATTCAGGTTTGATTTTGAAGCAGCAGAGTGGTATTTTCTACTTTGTCTTCCTGCTTCTGTTTTTAAATGTTAGAAGCCATGGATGATCATCACCTATATCCTCGGTCCACTAAAGGTTGCAAAAGATTGATATCTCAATTCTATCATTTAGTCTTTATGAATTGTTGATATTTGGGATGTCTAAGGAGAAACTGGATTCATCAACTATTTGGCTACTATTAAGTTATGCAAAATATATTATAGGCAGTAAAAATACCCAATTCTCATTACCAATTTTTAAGAGAATGTTGTTGTTGGGTGCCGTGGAGTTGGTGTCCAACTCATAGTGACCCTATGTACAACAGGAGAAACACTATTGTCAGTGCTTCTCTTCTATTCATAGGGGTTTCAATGGCAGATTGATTTTTGGGAGTGGGTTACCAGGTCCTCCTCCCAAGCATATAGTATCTGGTGTTTCCAGATGGTCTCCCATCCAGTTACTAACCACGCCTGACCCTGCTTAGCTTCTGAGATCTGATGGAATCAGAAACCACAGTGCTACAGCTGCAGGCCCTTTAAGATAATCATTATGTCTTAAAGACCAATGGGGTGTATTTGGTGTTTGAGTATCATTATGAAGCTGTGGGTTTAAACACATTCCTGTTGCAGTTCATATCATTATTACTGCCCAAAGTATCCTCTCAAGGGTGAGTG